>JAGVVM010016558.1:0-14042 GCA_019149425.1 Psidium friedrichsthalianum
GTACCAATTTGATATTTTTCATGATATTAAATCATGTTAATAATAACTTGTTAAAAGAAATGTGTAACATCCTAATTTGCACTCAGTCCTATTGGTTAGAGGTTTCACTTTCCGATGATACACAAAAATGACCAACTTTTAGGTATTATTGACGAATATTAGACTTAGTATATGAGAGCCAAAGTTTGGTTAATAATAAACAGAACATGGATAACTTAAAGGGAAGCGCTAACTAGCCAAAAAAGTCATCAACAATGTCTTCAAAATTATTGACAAGAGCCTTCATCAAGATTCGAGAAGTTGATCGAAAATATTATCGACCATGAGCGATTAACATAAAAATAAAACCGCAGGGTGATTATGTCTATTTGTGCTAGAGTGTGGTTAATAATCTCCAATAACAGGAAAACACATGGATCCATAGCTTTTATGATTGAAGCCCATATTTTTTCATTGGTAGTTTGAGTTTGAGCTTATGAATAGCTATTGTTATAATATATTTTTTTTGCTTGTAATAAATGATATAACAAGAGATGGAGGGTGCTAATTATAGTGGAATACATAGTCCTAATTTAAGGATGAACATGATAAAGTGTCATGTCTCGATTTTTTTTCTCGCTTTACGTTTTACTTGATTGTGTGCCAAATACTAACAATCAGTACTAACTATGGATTTTATAATTTCTTGCGAATAGATGTTGCTAGATTATAGGAGATTGTGTAACTTCTTGTAACCATCGTATATAACTGTCAGTAGAGAGTTATAATTCCTCAGGTATATTTATTGTACAATCACTAATGGGTCAAAGAACTAAATCTTTTCGAGAATTTATCATTTATATTTACTTTCCTACAATTTATATGGCTAAACACGTCTCTAATCTTCATACTTTTAAATTCCCCATCACTTAGTCTTCTGTCTAAAAATAACAAAAGACCATTCACAACCTTTGTCGGTTTATATCATTCCATTTACGCTCTAAGGATATTTCATTATTTGGTGAAACAATATCAGATCGCTACTAGAAAATGCAAAAGAATACAAAAAAAAAAAGAAGAAAAATGGGATCATATGAACGCGGTGCGTAAACATTTGGGTTTTGTAATTTTAGAGTTTCTTATGACATACTAATCCCCATTGGGTCCGGTTAGCCTGGATCTTGATGGTTTGAAAAATACTGAAAGTAGAATAGAAACATGCGTAAAACCTATAAAAAAAAAAGGCTAAGGTGTTGTCCATGTCCAAACTTAATGAATGAAAGCAATGCTTTCCAGGTTTGATTTCCATTGTCTAAGCATGGCCTGGACCCAATTGTTAGGGCAAAACTATCTGGCTCTACCTTCACCTTAGGGGTGTGACAAATCAGCCATTTACTTAACTCAACGCCTGGGTGTTTCCTCCTAGGAATATGCCCCTTCAGAGGGCAAAGTGCGTCCCTCATGCGCTGCATCAGAAAACTTTGCTAGAGTCCGAAAGCAACACCCACCTAAAGAGATCACTTGAAAAGCTGCCAGATCAACTCAGATCATTCCACAGCCACATGACAAAACCCCGTTCTTTAATGGGAATCGATGGCGATGCAATCCCGGAAGAGACACCAAGTGAGGTCCCACTCACCTACCCAAAAACGACGACAGCTGAAGCTTAGAAGACGCCATTTGTCTGCATAATCTGGGGGAGAGAGAAAGAGAAGTGGCAGGGGAATCTTATCGTGCTTTGCCTGCTTGCTGCAATGATGCATGGAATACGTGGCCCAACTTATCTGCTCCTGCTGCTCCCATGCTGAAGAGAACATCACCAAAGAGAAAATGAAACCCTAAAGGGAACTCTGAGAGGTTGGTTTTTCTCGCCCGTCTTTTTATTAACACAATTACAACATATTTAGATTTTTTTTTTCTTTTTGTAATTTACCCTCGCAGGAGAGGGTGATTGAAATGCATTAGGATAACTATGAATGATAATAAATCGTTAGGAGGAGGAGACCAAATCCTGAATGAAGCAATGCTATCTGATAAAATATTTATGGAGTACTTGGTTACGTAACTCGGACTTTGCTTTTCATGTATAGATCAACGTACTTTGACATGTGCATATTCTCTTTCTCGTTTTGTTTTTAGCTTTGATAATAAGTCTTACGTTATATTGTGTGGGGTTGTTATGAAAGTGCCAAGTAAACGTATATGTCGATTGGACATCCAAAATGCGGCCGAAAGTTTAAAACCTAGAATTTTGCTAAGACAGAAAAATAAGGAGAAAAGAAATTTGGTATTCTTATAAAAAGCCTAAAGTACCATTATTTTCTTCGAATAATGGTTTGAATTTTATTTTAAATAAATGCCTAAAGTAGCCATTAAAAGCCTAACCTCGCCACCCGGCTAAATATTCCAACCGTTCAAGGTCATTTTTGTCCAAAGACAATTAAATTATTTTTCTTTTTCTATTTTTTCTTCTCTTTTTTTTTTTTTGCCTTTGCTATGGCCGACAATGGCCAAACCAGCGAAAAGGAAAGAAAAAAACAAGAAAAAGCCTCTTATTTGAGACGGTTATAGCTACTTTAGATCCTTACTAAAATAAGGTATACTTTAAGCGAGCACTTCAGAATATATTCATTTCAGACCTTTATTTGAAAAAAAAAATGAGAGCACTTTAAGCCTGAATTTTTCCCTAAATTCCTCCACTGAAATTGAATGACCGGTGGGAGAAACGCAATTGCGCATCACGAGCGATCATATTCACCCCAGTGGCCCCTCGCAGAGATCGTAAACTCAAGAAAAGGTTCTAGAATATTGTAATTATAATCCTAGTTGATCATTAGCAGAGTCGTGCAGACTTTGCAAAGCGATAGCTACGTTAAAAACTTTCCCAGTGATTAATGAAAACAACTTCTTGCGAAAACTACAAATGAAATCATGAGTTGATTTGATTGCTTGATTGTTTTTTTTGGTTCTTTATGAGGTTGATTGCTTCTTAGACATGATTTTAAAAGAATAACCACAAAAGAAAAATTTCTGTCAGGACAATTTAGCATGGCGAAGCACGACGTATACATCGGCGCTTGCCCTCCAACGCCAATAACCAGATTGCGAACATGTCCACTAAGAATTCAGAACTGTCGAAAGGGCAGGTTAAGGCGTCCGGGGCGGAGGCCGGACTCATCGAGCAATGCCTTGGGAGCGGAGTTAGGGACGACGGACGATATCCATGAAACACCATTCTCGACTCGCCCCCAAAGATCACTACATCACCCGATTCCAGCAGGACTCTCTCTGCCCTGTCCGCATCCCGATAATCTCCGAACAAGAACTCGGCAGCATCGCCGATGGAAAATGAGACCACGGGCAATCCTTTCCGCAGACTCTCCCGGCTTTCATCGCGATCCTGCCATGTAACAGAGTGACTAATCTAGTGAGAAGTTTCCCAAGCAACCTCTGCATCAAATGAAACGACTAGATACAACACACATGGAATAAGTTTTGCTTCGCTTCTTCATCCAGAACAACACATATGGCGAAAGAAAGAAAATTCAGCAGCAATTGTAGGAAGCACTCCAACATAACCATGGACCAGAAAAATTGAATTCTGTACGAGTATCAGACTTAAAAATCGAAAACCGACTGTAGGATTCACAGGCTTCCGTGCCAATTCGACAGACACAGTTTACCAAAATGAACATGAGAAATGCAGATTGTTACGAGAATTGAAATACTGGATGAAGACAAACACTGAAAAAACATTTCAAATCACCAACTGGCATAAGATCACCAAAAATCCAAATCACTTATTTGGTAGAACGAAAGACATAGTTGCTTCAACACAGACCTGGTGAAGACCAAGTCGCCCGGTGGTAGTGTAGAAATTGACGATGCATATATTTGGAGACATTGTGGGAGGTCGTTTCTGAGATTACTTCTTCTGTCGCCCTTCTTAACAAGGTCTTGTGCGTCTGCGATTGCCCTTTTGACGCTAGAATAAACTTATTAGGTATATCGGGTGCGGCGCAACCATCAACTCGTCTGTGAGGCTCATATTTTCTAGTGTTTGGATCCCAGTCAAGACCAAGACACATCATCTGCAAACGGAGCTTCCCTCCATCCTGGTAACACGGTTGGTAAAACCCCCCCGGACCAATACCAATCCCTCTGCACTTTCTTATAATATCAATCTGCAATATTTCGTAGATATGAAACATAAAATAAAATAAAAAGACGTAAAACTTTTGCTCCAAGATTTAAAAAAAAAAAAAGAAAGACCCAGCAGTCTATATGAAGATAGATACATGAGAAATACTAAACATGAAGAATAGCATACAAATTATAAAGAAAGTATATGCAGGGTTCGAGATTACAGAAATGAATATCCTCTGTTGTCATGGACAATGCTGACTACTTAATATCTATCAATTTCATTCCATACCTTAAACCAGTGACCATCAAAACGAAAATGTTTCGCTGGCTGAATTTTTCGAACAGGAATTAACCTGAAGCAGAATAAATTAAAAGTTCTCGTGATGAACGAGCGTGAAATTACCTGTTCTCTGAGGGTGATGTAGTTCTTGAGCAGAACCATTCCAGGCCTCAACACTCGGCTTTCCTGTTCCACCAATTGTACCGTTTCATGAGTTCGTTCACAATCCACTATGGGTCAGAAGTTTCTGCAAAGTCCAATCGTCTTCGCGGAAGACAAATATCGAACGGTTTTGTCTTATTCATGAAAATGGAAGCGCTCAAGCTCCTAGTATCCTTCAATCCAATAGAAGTATGCAACTTCTCAACTTGAATTGAACTATCAGACCTAGTCGTCCCTTGATTCCTTAGGTCTAGTCGAGTTCTCCTCTCGATGAAGTTGACTACACCATCACTTCTCCTACGAGTACCAGTGTCATACGAAGCCAATTCTTCCTTGTGGAAAACTTCTGGAGCAGTCCTTACCTCACAATGCTTTGGTAATTTCCGGCTATCTGTACCAATGTCCCTCTCTTGTGCAGCTCGTCTTTTCCCAGGACACTCATTGCAGTTGAATGAAGAAGTGAAAAATGGTGGATAATTCAGGGTTGCCTCAAGATGAACAGGAACATCACCGATCATCATTATCCGTGAATCCCGCTCCCCATAACGCATATCACAGCCCGCAGTCATAGAAGCAAGTTCAGAGGAACCTTTATCATCCCCAACCTGTTAATGAAGTTAGCAAAGAACACCATAACAAGTCCGAACAGTCAAAAAGACATTTGCCGCACCAACACTGTCAGTCTGAACATGAATTTAAACTAATGACGGCCGAAAAGACGTACTGCTTCATACAGTAAATATCAATTCACATTTCTGCTCCAATTAATTCTGCAACATGAGGAGATGGTTCTGTATTATCCTAAGACAGAGGTAGATGGTATGGTAATTTCCTTTTTTTTTCACCTCACCAGTCGACACTTCAAATCAAGAAACAAGAGAAACAGGACGATGCGACGCAAATTCACGACCTAATTCCACCTCGGAACTTCAGTAGCATAAGTCAGTATCACAAATAACTTCGAATGGCCCTTTCACGAAAACTTCCATCGAACCCACATCAGTTAATTTCACATTCAAGAACCATTTACAACAGAAAGAAAAGAAGGACCAACTTTCAAGAAAGAGAATCTACTGACTGTGTCAGAATGAACCCCAGAATCGCCGCGAGAACTCGGGTCCTTCCTTCGCCAAGACCGCTCATCACCGTCGCCGAGACTCATCTTCATCTTCCCCATTGAGCAAAAGAGGAGTACTCTAACTTGGCGGGAAACCGTCTCTGCCACTCGCGAACGGCATGGGATGGCATGAACTAGGCGGCGCATAGCGTAAGGTAAGCGACAGAGCCCGCGGCCATCTGCATATACAGGGGGGGGATTAGGGACCGTCGAACTTGAGCGCCGACATGGGATGCGGTACTGGTAATTAATGTTGCTGATGAGGACAGGAGATGAATGAGGGGTTGGGGGGGAGTGATCGAAGCGACGGTTCTTGATTTTCGTTGTCGATGTCGCGGCGGCGGCGGTCAATTCGACCGACGAGGTTGGGCCGCACGAGTTGGAGACTTCCACCATGGTATTTCTTAAATTGATATCCTTCAACACATTATTTCATACGGAATTTGAGAACTTAGCCTTATTCATTTTGAAGAAAATAAATAATTTTGAAAATATTTTTTAGAGAGTAATTATTTATATCGTTCGAAATAATTGACCAATGAAAAATATTTTCATTATCGACAACAATTTATGTTATACAAATATTTATCATGCATTTATTTTTATAAGCAATACAAGCTGATAAATGCATCCTTAATTCGCACATAACTTCACGATGAGTTATAATTTTTTTTTTGAAAGACTTCTGTAGTGCCTTCAATATGGGTCAAAGACCCATATTTGACCGACATATTTTGTATAAAATGGGTCTTATATCGGGTCATTAACATTTAAAGGACTCACTAAAAATGGGTCCAAAAGGTTGAAGTGAAATTAAATGGGTCAAAATGTGGGCCCGCATTAACCCATTTCGACCCATATCGAACCCATTTTCGACCCCATACACTCTCACAAATTACAAATGGACCTAGAGCCTTTCCGTTTGTTTCACGGAAAATGTGATACTTTCGGAAATCATTTTTAGGAGTCATTTTTCAAGAAATAATAATATTTTTCGATGTTGTGATTAATATTTCAAAAAATAAACTGGAAAACAATTTTCGGGGACAGACGTGGCAGCGTCCGCGATTTGGCCGCGGCGGGACGGATTGGCTGCGGAGACGGGCGGCCGGCCGTGGAGACTGACCCGCGTTGATGACCGTCGGCCGGCCGCAGGAGACCAACCGCGGAGTGCCGGCGGCCGACCGCGAGCGGAAGAACAAAAAAATAGAAGGCCGGCCGCGGAGACCGGCCACGGCACCGAAGCCGGCAGGCGGCGACCGACTCGGCGACCGGCCGAGGCCACCAGCCGTCCGAACCTCGGTTCCGCGGCCTTGGCGCACCCCCGGCCCGGGGCCTCAGGGAGACCGGCCGAGGCCACCAAGGCCGGTCACCGAAGGCCGGCCGGCGGTGGCCTCGGCCGTCGCCCAGGTCCGGTCGCCGCTGCCGACCTTCGGTCGCCGTGGGCCGGTCTCCGGCCCGGCCTTCAGTCGCTGCGGTTCGGGCCGCCGCCGATCTCCGCGGTTGTTCTCCGCGGCCGGACCGCAACGGTCTCCGCGTGCAGTCTCCACGGTGCCGGCGCGCCGGTCTCCGCAGCCATCCGTCCCGCCGCCGCGGCCATCGCCGCCGCTGCCACCGTCGGTCCCGAAATTGTTTTCCAGTTTTATTTTTAAATATTAGATCAAACATCGAAAATATTATTATTTTCTGAAAATGACTTCCTAAAAAATGATTTCCTAAGTATCACATTTTCCGTGAAACAAACGGAAGGCTCTAGGTCCTTTGTAATTGTGGCGGTTATGGGTCGAAAATGGGTCGAATATGGGTCGAAAAGGTTTTCATGCTTGGGCCCAATTTTTTGACCCATTTAATTTCACTTCAACCTTTTTGGACCCATTTTTAGTGAGTCCTTAAATGTTAAGACCCTATAAGACCCTTTTATCAAAATATGGGTCAAATATGGTCTTTGACCCATTTGACGCTCTACCAGAAGTCTTTCAAAAAAAAATCATAACTCATCGTGAAGTTATGTTGCGAATTAAGGATGCATTTATCCTTGTATTGCTTATAAAAATAAATGCATGATAAATATTTATATAAACATAAATTGTTGTCGATAATAAAAATATTTTCATTGATCAACTATTTCGAACGATATAAATAATTACTCTCTAAAAAATATTTTCAAAATTATTTATTTTCTTCAAAATGAATAAGGCTAAGTTCTAAATTCCGTATGAAATAATGTGTTGAAGGGATATCAATTTAAGAAATACCATGGTGGAAGTCTCCAACTCGTGCGGCCCAACCGCGTCGGTCGAATTGACCGCCGCCGCCGCGACATCGACAACGAAATCAAGAACCGTCGCTTCGATCACTGTCCCCCAACCCCTCATTCATCTCCTGTCCTCATCAGCAACATTAATTACCAGTACCGCATCCCATGTCGCGCTCAAGTTCGACGGTCCCTAATCCCCCCCTGTATATGCAGATGGCCGCGGGCTCTGTCGCTTACCTTACGCTATGCGCCGCCTAGTTCATGCCATCCCATGCCGTTCGCGAGTGGCAGAGACGGTTTTCCCGCCAAGTTAGAGTACTCCTCTTTTGCTCAATGGGGAAGATGAAGATGAGTCTCGGCGACGGTGATGAGCGGTCTTGGCGAAGGAAGGCCCGAGTTCTCGCGGCGATTCTGGGGTTCATTCTGACACAGTCAGTAGATTCTCTTTCTTGTAAAAGTTGGTCCTTCTTTTCTTTTCTGTCGTAAATGGTTCTTGAATGTGAAATTAACTGATGTGGTTCGATGGAAGTTTTCGTGAAAGGGCCATTCGAAGTTATTTGTGATACTGACTTATGCTACTGAAGTTCCGAGGTGAATTAGGTCGTGAATTTGCGTCGCATCGTCCTGTTTCTCTTGTTTCTTGATTTGAAGTGTCGACTGGTGAGGTGAAAAAAAAAAGGAAATTACCATACCATCTACCTCTGTCTTAGGATAATACAGAACCATCTCCTCATGTTGCAGAATTAATTGGAGCAGAACATGATGTGAATTGATATTTACTGTATGAAGCAGTACGTCTTTTCGGCCGTCATTAGTTTAAATTCATGTTCAGACTGACAGTGTTGGTGCGGCAAATGTCTTTTTGACTGTTCGGACTTGTTATGGTGTTCTTTGCTAACTTCATTAACAGTTGGGGATGATAAAGGTTCCTCTGAACTTGCTTCTATGACTGCGGGCTGTGATATGCGTTATGGGGAGCGGGATTCACGGATAATGATGATCGGTGATGTTCCTGTTCATCTTGAGGCAACCCTGAATTATCCACCATTTTTCACTTCTTCATTCAACTGCAATGAGTGTCCTGGGAAAAGACGAGCTGCACAAGAGAGGGACATTGGTACAGATAGCCGGAAATTACCAAAGCATTGTGAGGTAAGGACTGCTCCAGAAGTTTTCCACAAGGAAGAATTGGCTTCGTATGACACTGGTACTCGTAGGAGAAGTGATGGTGTAGTCAACTTCATCGAGAGGAGAACTCGACTAGACCTAAGGAATCAAGGGACGACTAGGTCTGATAGTTCAATTCAAGTTGAGAAGTTGCATACTTCTATTGGATTGAAGGATACTAGGAGCTTGAGCGCTTCCATTTTCAGAATAAGACAAACCGTTCGATATTTGTCTTCCGCGAAGACGATTGGACTTTGCAGAAACTTCCGACCCCATAGTGGATTGTGAACGAACTCATGAACGGTACAATTGGTGGAACAGGAAAGCCGAGTGTTGAGGCCTGGAATGGTTCTGCTCAAGAACTACATCACCCTCAGAGAACAGGTAATTTCACGCTCGTTCATCACGAGAACTTTTAATTTATTCTGCTTCAGGTTAATTCCTGTTCGAAAAATTCAGCCAGCGAAACATTTTCGTTTGATGGTCACTGGTTTAAGGTATGGAATGAAATTGATAGATATTAAGTAGTCAGCATTGTCCATGACAACAGAGGATATTCATTTCTGTAATCTCGAACCCTGCATATACTTTCTTTATAATTTATGCTATTCTTCATGTTTAGTATTTCTCATGTATCTATCTTCATATAGACTGCTGGGTCTTATCTTTTTTTTTTTTTAAATCTTGGAGCAAAAGTTTTACGTCTTTTTATTTTATTTTATGTTTCATATCTACGAAATATTGCAGATTGATATTATAAGAAAGTGCAGAGGGATTGGTATTGGTCCGGGGGGGTTTTACCAACCGTGTTACCAGGATGGAGGGAAGCTCCGTTTGCAGATGATGTGTCTTGGTCTTGACTGGGATCCAAACACTAGAAAATATGAGCCTCACAGACGAGTTGATGGTTGCGCCGCACCCGATATACCTAATAAGTTTATTCTAGCCGTCAAAAGGGCAATCGCAGACGCACAAGACCTTGTTAAGAAGGGCGACAGAAGAAGTAATCTCAGAAACGACCTCCCACAATGTCTCCAAATATATGCATCGTCAATTTCTACACTACCCACCGGGCGACTTGGTCTTCACCAGGTCTGTGTTGAAGCAACTATGTCTTTCGTTCTACCAAATAAGTGATTTGGATTTTTGTGATCTTATGCCAGTTGGTGATTTGAAATGTTTTTTCAGTGTTTGTCGTTCATCCAGTATTTCAATTCTCGTAACAATCTGCATTTCTCATGTTCATTTTGGTAAACTGTGTCTGTCGATTGGCACGGAAGCCTGTGAATCCTACAGTCGGTTTCGATTTTTAAGTCTGATACTCGTACAGAATTCAATTTTTCTGGTCCATGGTTATGTTGGAGTGCTTCCTACAATTGCTGCTGAATTTTCTTTCTTTCGCCATATGTGTTGTTCTGGATGAAGAAGCGAAGCAAAACTTATTCCATGTGTGTTGTATCTAGTCGTTTCATTTGATGCAGAGGTTGCTTGGGAAACTTCTCACTAGATTAGTCACTCTGTTACATGGCAGGATCGCGATGAAAGCCGGGAGAGTCTGCGGAAAGGATTGCCCGTGGTCTCATTTTCCATCGGCGATGCTGCCGAGTTCTTGTTCGGAGATTATCGGGATGCGACAGGGCAGAGAGAGTCCTGCTGGAATCGGGTGATGTAGTGATCTTTGGGGGCGAGTCGAGAATGGTGTTTCATGGATATCGTCCGTCGTCCCTAACTCCGCTCCCAAGGCATTGCTCGATGAGTCCGGCCTCCGCCCCGGACGCCTTAACCTGCACCTTTCGACAGTTCTGAATTCTTAGTGGACATGTTCGCAATCTGGTTATTGGCGTTGGAGGGCAAGCGCCGATGTATACGTCGTGCTTCGCCATGCTAAATTGTCCTGACAGAAATTTTTCTTTTGTGGTTATTCTTTTAAAATCATGTCTAAGAAGCAATCAACCTCATAAAGAACCAAAAAAAAACAATCAAGCAATCAAATCAACTCATGATTTCATTTGTAGTTTTTCGCAAGAAGTTGTTTTCATTAATCACTGGGAAAGTTTTTAACGTAGCTATCGCTTTGCAAAGTCTGCACGACTCTGCTAATGATCAACTAGGATTATAATTACAATATTCTAGAACCTTTTCTTGGAGTTTACGATCTCTGCGAGGGGCCACTGGGGTGAATATGATCGCTCGTGATGCGCAATTGCGTTGTCCCACCGGTCATTCAATTTCAGTGGAGGAATTTAGGGAAAAATTCAGGCTTAAAGTGCTCTCTTTTTTTTTTCAAATAAAGGTCTGAAATGATATATTCTGAAGTGCTCGCTTAAACTATACCTTATTTTAGTAAGGATCTAAAGTAGCTATAACCGTCTCAATAAAGGCTTTTTCTTGTTTTTTCTTCCTTTTCGCTGGTTTGGCCATTGTCGGCCATAGCAAAGGCAAAAAAAAAAAAAGAGAAGAAAAAATAGAAAAAGAAAAAATAATTTAATTGTCTTTGGACAAAAATGACCTTGAACGGTTGGAATATTTAGCCGGGTGGCGAGGTCAGGCTCTTAATGGCTACTTTAGGCATTTATTTAAAATAAATTTTCAAACCATTATTCGAGAAAATAATGGTACTTTAGGCTTTTTATAAGAATACCAAATTTCTTTTCTCCTTATTTTTCTGTCTTAGCAAAATTCTAGGTTTAAACTTTCGGCCGCATTTTGGATGTCCAATCGACATATACGTTTACTTGGCACTTTCATAACAACCCCACACAATATAACGTAAGACTTATTATCAAAGCTAAAAACAAAACGAGAAAGAGAATATGCACATGTCAAAGTACGTTGATCTATACATGTAAAGCAAAGTCCGAGTTACGTAACCAAGTACTCCATAAATATTTTATCAGATAGCATTGCTTCATTCAGGATTTGGTCTCCTCCTCCTAACGATTTATTATCATTCATAGTTATCCTAATGCATTTCAATCACCCTCTCCTGCGAGGGTAAATTACAAAAAGAAAAAAAAATCTAAATATGTTGTAATTGTGTTAATAAAAAGACGGGCGAGAAAAACCAACCTCTCAGAGTTCCCTTTAGGGTTTCATTTTCTCTTTGGTGATGTTCTCTTCAGCATGGGAGCAGCAGGAGCAGATAAGTTGGGCCACGTATTCCATGCATCATTGCAGCAAGCAGGCAAAGCACGATAAGATTCCCCTGCCACTTCTCTTTCTCTCTCCCCCAGATTATGCAGACAAATGGCGTCTTCTAAGCTTCAGCTGTCGTCGTTTTTGGGTAGGTGAGTGGGACCTCACTTGGTGTCTCTTCCGGGATTGCATCGCCATCGATTCCCATTAAAGAACGGGGTTTTGTCATGTGGCTGTGGAATGATCTGAGTTGATCTGGCAGCTTTTCAAGTGATCTCTTTAGGTGGGTGTTGCTTTCGGGCTCTAGCAAAGTTTTCTGATGCAGCGCATGAGGGACGCACTTTGCCCTCTGAAGGGGCATATTCCTAGGAGGAAACACCTAGGCGTTGAGTTAAGTAAATGGCTGATTTGTCACACCCCTAAGGTGAAGGTAGAGCCAGATAGTTTTGCCCTAACAATTGGGTCCAGGCCATGCTTAGACAATGGAAATCAAACCTGGAAAGCATTGCTTTCATTCATTAAGTTTGGACATGGACAACACCTTAGCCTTTTTTTTTTATAGGTTTTACGCATGTTTCTATTCTACTTTCAGTATTTTTCAAACCATCAAGATCCAGGCTAAACCGGACCCAATGGGGATTAGTATGTCATAAGAAACTCTAAAATTACAAAACCCAAATGTTTACGCACCGCGTTCATATGATCCCATTTTTCTTCTTTTTTTTTTTGTATTCTTTTGCATTTCCTAGTAGCGATCTGATATTGTTTCACCAAATAATGAAATATCCTTAGAGCGTAAATGGAATGATATAAACCGACAAAGGTTGTGAATGGTCTTTTGTTATTTTTAGACAGGAGACTAAGTGATGGGGAATTTAAAAGTATGAAGATTAGAGACGTGTTTAGCCATATAAATTGTAGGAAAGTAAATATAAATGATAAATTCTCGAAAAGATTTAGTTCTTTGACCCATTAGTGATTGTACAATAAATATACCTGAGGAATTTATAACTCTCTACTGACAGTTATATACGATGGTTACAAGAAGTTACACAATCTCCTATAATCTAGCAACATCTATTCGCAAGAAATTATAAAATCCATAGTTAGTACTGATTGTTAGTATTTGACACACAATCAAGTAAAACGTAAAGCGAGAAAAAAAATCGAGACATGACACTTTATCATGGTTCATCCTTAAATTAGGACTATGTATTCCACTATAATTAGCATCCTCCATCTCTTGTTATATCATTTATTACAAGCAAAAAAAAATATTTATAACAATAGCTATTCATAAGCTCAAACTCAAACTACCAATGAAAAAATATGGGCTTCAATCATAAAAGCTATGGATCCATGTGTTTTCCTGTTATTGGAGATTATTAACCACACTCTAGCACAATAGACATAATCACCCTGCGGTTTTATTTTTATGTTAATCGCTCATGGTCGATAATATTTTCGATCAACTTCTCGAATCTTGATGAAGGCTCTTGTCAATAATTTTGAAGACATTGTTGATGACTTTTGGCTAGTTAGCGCTTCCCTTTAAGTTATCCATTGTTCTGTTTATTATTAACCAAACTTGGCTCTCATATACTAAGTCTAATATTCGTCAATAATACTAAAAGTTGGTCATTTTTGCGTATCATCGAAAAGTGAAACCTCTAACCAATAGGACTGAGTGCAAATTAGCATGTTACACATTTCTTTTAACAAGTGATTATTAACATGATTTATATCATGAAAATATCAAATTGGTAACACTTGTGATAATTTACCGCCAAACCACTTGG
>JAGVVM010016559.1:0-14374 GCA_019149425.1 Psidium friedrichsthalianum
TTTCATGAAACATATTCAATTTAGCCCCTGGATTACATAAAGATGTCCAATTTTCTCTTTGATACTGAATCAACGTAAAAGACAACACTGAATATTTTCATATAATTAACGATTACATCAAACATATATTAAAGATTCATGGATCACATTGAACAAATCAAAAGTCATGGATCATATCGCACATCGAGCTAATGCCCAAGAGCCACATTGAATAAATTAAAAGTTTAAGCACCGTATTGTATATTGGATCAAAGTTCAAGCATTATTTATCTTAATATCCCTCGATACGATGATACCAAACTCGCCTTTCGAACACAAAAATGGGGTAGAAATGTGAACAATCGAGGCTGCCGACTTCTCCCATAGGGTTTATGCTCCACTAGCCACCGACCACCTTTCTCCCTGTAGCAGGTTGCTTCGGTCTCCTTATCCGTTATCTTTTAGATTTCTCCGTTAATTTTACGCACAAAGCGATCAACATTTAGTTCTGAAGACCGAAGCACAAGTGCCTCTAAAGAATCTGGTTATTCTGTATATGCTTACTTGCTCCAGCTCCGGATGCTTGCTCTAACGCTCATCAAGTTTTCGAAACTTCTTTTCTTGTCTTCAGCAATCAGCTTATTTAAAAGTGATTTTGTAATCATTTGGTATCTTTTGCGACCATTCTCTCCCGATTTGGAGTTTGAATTAGATTTTGGTGTTTTTCTATCCTGAACTAGATAAAGATTTGAGACAATGTGTTTTTTTTTTTTTGTACCTTTTCAATCTATTGATGTTGTTATTGTCTCTATACGATAATAGTGCTGGAGACGCCGAATTTAGGCGCGCACCGCCTTTTGACAAAATCGTAGCTACCGGGGTTTATCAGTGCGCGCTCATCATTGATGATGATGTGAGATTCGATGATAGATTACCGATTATGCTCCAATGCAAGGAAAGATCCATGTTCGAACGAGCGAGTTTCTGCGTATTGTACCAAATTAATTACTTTTCAATTTACTTGCATCGTGAGATTTTGCTTTTTAATTTTAAAAGGATGCGTCTTTCTTTTATATGAAATAAAAGTCTCCCTTTCGACCCTCCCTCCCAAAAAAAAAAAAATGAAAAACACAGAAATGGTCCTTTGGTGACGAACCCTTGAGAAATCTCTTTACGCGGGGCTATCTTAGGATAATACTCTCGGAAAGTGCGTCATTTTCAGCCTTTGTTCACATGAGCAAAGATGGCCCGGACCACTTGCGCGATCAATGAATGCGAATGTAAGGGGCAGCTATGCAGTAGAAGGGCATGGACAAATGGGACTTTCGGGATATTGCGTGTTATGCTCCGCAATTAAAACGGAAGCGCTCGCTCGAAAAATCCGAAAGTCAAAAACGAGGATCTCCGCATCGATCCATTCTTCGGACGGTGTGATGGACAGAATTGATCGACAAGCCCAATACGACTCGCTGCGATCTGTAGACGATACTTCTCTTTCTTGAACCGTGATTAGGTCGTTCACGGTAAAGTGAGTGGTAATTGAAGGGCATGTCGGTACGAGTGATGGAGTTTGGAGCCGTACTTTGAGCTTATCGATACTGCAAGCGTATCGGTGCGGCAGTCGATTTCCAACCTTCGCATGCTGTCGACGACGACGATTGAGGAGCAACTTGGTTCAGTGCGCAATCAACTCTGGTACATCGTTGACCCTGGAGTCCTCCGTGTAAGAAAAGATATGTTGACAAGCTATTGCTAAGCACTGAAATCGAACCGAAGACCTTGACATGAGAGAATTTATTGCCTCCCACCAATTCTGAATATGATCTGGTGAGTCTGTCTTGAAATCGACAGTCCCCAGGTCATCATGGACCTTCTCTAGTTCTTCCCATCATGTCAAGTTCTTATCCCAGTGGCCTGTGTCGGTTTCTCGATACATTTATTGTCCAAAACTTTCTTCCTCATTTTTTCGACATTTAAACCTCTTAGAAGGACGGTTCGCTACAAATAGAGACGAGAGGTTTCATATTCCGTACAAGTTCCACTTAAAAACTGCAACCTACTCGTCGGAACATATTTTTCATCTTTCAGAACTTGAAACCCTACCTTACATGTCCCTTAACCTGAAACCTACCCTATTATAGGCTTCAGAGTCGGCTCCAAGGTCTACTCAGGCTTTGCATGTATTTTTAATTGAGCGATTACAGTGAATCATTATATTTGATGACTATCACTTGCTTCTATAATTCACTTATCACAACTCGTATTTATACACAAAAAGATTATGAAACATTAATGAAGTGAATATCTAAGTCATAAATATGGCCGGTGATGGAAGCTCAAACTAGTGATTTCAGATTATATACTCATAATTAGATGCCATAAAACATTGGCAAAGATATATATTAAAAGAAGTACAAAACCTTGTTCCATGTTCAAGGTTCCAGATTCTAGATGGAGGAACTTAGAACCTACCCATCGGAATTGATTCCTTATTTTTAGAATCTAGAACCTATCTTACATACCACAGATCTTCAAACCGGGCCAATTCCCATTGGTTCTCGGTTTCTACCATAAAATCATGCTCATTCCTAATCGAAAATTCTTCTCACAATCAACAAAAAATCTATGCTTAAACTTGCAAAAAAAAAAAAGTTCATCTTTAAAAGATTCGAAGTTAATTTTGCAGAATACTAGTAAACCAACGCTTGAGCCCGTGACACTAATGGCTGGGCAGAGACCTCGCCAACTGACCCAAGTCCTAGTCCCCCGCACCTGAACCTAAGACAGAGGTTGTTGTCAAGACACTTTTTCAAATGACGTTCCTTATAATTTTATCATAGCAAAATCAAAAAAAAAAAAGGCCTCCGTATTAGTTACAAAATACTGTCACATACAGAAAAAAAAAATAACTTTTTCGCGGAAATATGCTCCTCTCAAAATATTTTCTAATGCAATTCATTTCCGCGAAACTAACGAAGCGTAGGTTTAGCCAATTTTCCCCCTCTTCTGTTTCTTTAGCTAGTGGTCTCATTTCTACCTCTATCGCTTGAGGATTTTCTCTTTATTTGTTTTGTAATTGGTGACTCCAGAGTTCTTCCTTCTTCCTTTTTTTGTTGGGTACTAATGTAATGGGCCTCAAGAAACATCGCTTATGTTGGGTTTTGGCCCATATTTTCCCATGAGCTTGTTAAAGGGAGTTTCAATGGGCTTTTTGCACTTGTTTAGGTAATGATTTTTGTATAAATTTATGCTGGTATTAACATATTCATTTACTCGAAGTACCAAAAAATTACAATTCTGCTATATTTCGAGCCTTGACATACGAAGGATCCTGAACAATGGCACTAGAGATTTCTCAATTATTTCAAAATGTACAATCGGATCGCTCATCTTCTTCTTCTTCTTCTTCTTTTTATGTGCAATCGTAACCTTAAATAAATTATAAGCTTTTCGGTCGTATTGGCCTTTGTTTCGCCGGAAATATCCGCCATGAAAAATTTTCATTAACAAGGGCAGAGCTCTTGGATTTATTGTTTTAAACGAGCTCTTGTAGCGATTCCAGATAGGAAAAAAGTAGATGACAAAAAAGATAAACAGTGCGATAAGTAAAGTGCAGGAAAGATAAAAGTGCTTCATAAGATAAACGGAGCAAAAGATAGATTTGATTGATTGATTGAGGGTCCTCTACAAATGGATGTGCCGGCTATTTATAGGTGAGCACGAGATAAAATTGTGAACAGCGGTTTCTTCTCGTTCGCGTTATCACAAAACTTTCGGATCTGCACCGGTAACTGCTTTGCTTATCCCTAAGATAGATTAAATGCATACGTAACTGCTCCACATAACCGTCGGCGCCACGTACCGACGTAATCGTGGCACCGATCGTTTCCCTTGAATCGGGCTTGGTGTTGTGACTCGACTGTCTATATCCACGTCCTGTTGGGCCTTATGACTCCCGTGGGCTTTTCGATCAATTAAAGGCCCAAATCGATTTTCGGTGTCAACATTCTTGCTGTTAAATTTAAGAATGAAAATGTTGATATGGCAATTGAACGCCTATCTGTTATCTTAGATGTCACGACCTCCGTCGGCTCTCTTTCTCTCTCTCTCTCTCCAGACCCAATTGCCAAAGAGAAATTATTGAGAGGCCTGATTAGATAATCCATAACGTTTGGGGTACCTCCAATTTAATACTTTCTGTTTAAGATCCGCCCCGACTTAAAAGACGGATTCGGGTCATTCCACATGTGCGTTCAATCGGATTCGGATCGGAGCGACCGTCTGAAATCGGGCCCGCCGTCAGAACAGATCCCCGGCGTCCCGACCGAAGAATGAGACCATTGAACGAATCAAATCGCTGCCGACGATGACTCGGCTTTCACCCGCAACCGCAAATATCTCTCAACCCACTTCTTATCCTCTTTCTTCTGTCCAAACCGTTGGCAATGGCGACCCTCGAAACCGCGCTCTCCATCTTCTCGGGACCATCATCTCCTCTTCACTCTCGCTGCCCTGCACCCACCAAACCGCCGACCTTTCTCAAGCTTCAATTTTCTCCCGCAACTTCACCTTCACCCTCGTCGAGTTCGCCTTGTGCTCGGCTTCTTCACGTACCTCACAACAAGCGAAACGGTAAACCATGCCTCGAGCTGTGCTTCGCGGTCCAAGAAATGGCGGCCGAGACTGAGGCCGACGAGAATACCCAGGAGCAGAACATAAAGAAGAAGCTTTACGTGGCCAATTTGCCCTGGTCTCTCTCCGTCGAGGACATCAAGAAACTGTTTGGCCAGTGTGGCACTGCCAAAGACGTCGAGGTTTTTACCTTTTTCTTTTCTTTTTCATTCCGCTGTCGTCTCTTTTAATTTGTGGACTTTGTCCTTGTTTTCCTTCTTTCAGTTTGAAACTGAAACGTAGTAGGTCTGCATTTCAGATTATAAAGCAGAAGGATGGGAAAAGCAGAGGCTATGCTTTTGTGACAATGTCTTCAGGGGAAGAAGCTCAGGCTGTCGTTGACAAATTCGATTCATTTGTGAGTTGTTGCGACATTTTTGGTCTTTAACTTGCCCATGTTGCGATTCCTCTCATGTTTGAGGCTTCTCTTTGTATATGCACTCATACCCCTCTTAGTAATTTTGTCCGTAAAATCCGAGAAATGGCTTTGAATTGAGAAGATCAGTGCGCGGTTGCGGAGTTTCCTTGAAGACAATGGATGCAGATCATGCTTTTGCTGTAATTTGCAATAGTCTTGTTGTGTCGAGGTGACCCGATCATAACTATGAGCGTGATTTCAGCTATAATTTGCACTACTTGCGTTCAACTATAATTTGCACTGGTCTTGGAGTCAGATAGTTGCAAACTGATTAGTCACCTCGTGAAAAAAGTTGCCTCCTTTTAAATTTAGTTTCACACATCGAAAGTTTACTTCCTTATATTGGATGTCTTGATACAGGAAGTCTCTGGGAGGATTATCAGAGTAGAGTTTGCAAAGAGATTTAGGAGACCTCCGCCCCCGCCTCCCCCTTCCGCTCCCCCCGCTAAGGAGACGCGTCACAAGCTTTATGTGTCTAATCTAGCTTGGAAAGTTAGATCGACCCATCTTCGAGAATTGTTTTCAGAGAACTTTAACCCCGTGTCGAGTAGAGTGGTTTTCGAAAGCCCTTCCGGTAGATCTGCCGGGTACGGATTTGTGTCGTTTGCCACGAGGGAGGAAGCAGAGGCAGCAATTTCTGCATTGGATGGAAAGGTAATGCCTGAGCAAAACTATATGAATAGTTTCAATAGTCACTTATGTTTTCCTAGTTGTTGTCTGTGCGTGAATAGTGCATTACATTACAGCATCAAGCGGTTCACTTGGCCATGGTATTCATTGGAGCTACTTCATAGCAATCATTGTTCCATGAATTGTCATTTAAGTGCATTCTGTAAGTAACTAATAAGATATATGGAACTGCCTTGCTGGTAAATTATCTATCTGCTCGTGACTAGAAAGATATGTTCCTCAAATTTGTGCTTCGACTTGGCCTGAGATGGAATATCAAGTAAATATACGGAGTTATCATAGGAGAGCAGAGTAGACATAGTTAAGTGCATTCTTTCCCGAGGACATTCACCTGCTCTATTACATGTGAAAACAACTCATAAGCGTACCATGAGGTTTATATGATAGAAAATAGAAAGATGAGCTATTTTTTGTCCCTTTTGCATATTTTGTTTTATGAACTCTTTATATGATAGATCATGCGTGTTGCTTTAGCCATTGTCCCACCAGATTATGTCCTTGCTTGCTCATGGGTCTCTGAACAAGTGAATAGCATGAAAAGATTCAGGTGTACATAGATGATGTTATTCAGCTTACTTAGTAACGTTAGCTATTCTTTTCATTTGGACTCATGATATGAATTG
The DNA here is from genome assembly GCA_019149425.1 of Psidium friedrichsthalianum. Classification (NCBI taxonomy): domain Eukaryota; kingdom Viridiplantae; phylum Streptophyta; class Magnoliopsida; order Myrtales; family Myrtaceae; genus Psidium; species Psidium friedrichsthalianum. The sequence goes on from JAGVVM010016559.1 coordinate 6,382, forward strand.
ATTCCTCTGGCAGGAATTGATGGGTCGCCCACTTCGTCTAAAATTTAGCGAAAGGAATCCTGCCGAATCTGAAAGTGGAAATGAAGGGGAGGGAACTTCCGAGGGTCAGCCCGATAACTCATGACCTGCTTTGCTGATCTGTAGTTCAAAGATCAAGATTATTTTAACGTGCAAGCATCTTTTTATTTACATCTCTTGCGAAAACAGCACAGAGTTTCCTTGGTCTGCGCGTTTTATGGACTCAATCAATTTTTGTATGGAAAGGTTGCTTAGAGAATTGTGATTCTTTATACTTTTTTTTTCTCCGCTTACTTTAACAACTTAAGCTGGGATCAGGGCAGTGCAGCTTGCCCTAGTCTAGACTGAACGTGTCTGTAAATCAAATGAATCTTGGTTCTTAGATGTAAGGATACCGGTATGCCGAAACCTGGCTATCTTTTTAGTTGGATTGTAGATTTGTCTGCAATTTTAACATCCTAATGGAATCATCTTTGCGCTTGTTTAAACTTGCAACGATTACTTGCATGCAACTTATTTTCCTTCAGAAAAATTAAGGAATTCCTCTACGAAAATTTTGTTAGGCAAACTTGTCTTAGTTCTCCGGCAATCACATCAAAGAATCAAAGTTCATTTCGGATTACAAGAATAATATTAGATAGCCACTGAAATAGACAACCAAGTGGGGCCGAAGCCGAATGGTCGAGTCGTAGTACTTATTTGGCATATGTTTAAATTCATCAATCGTTTTGTGCCATTAATGGTTGTTGGTTGTTTGGTGAAGACTGGTGTTGTTTTTTTTATATCAAAAACCAGTCTTCACCAAACAACCAACAACCATTAATGGCACAAAACGATTGATGAACTTAAACATATGCCAAATAAGTACTACGACTCGACCATTCGGCTTCGGCCCCACTTGGTTGTCTATTTCAGTGGCTATCTAATCTTATTCTTGTAATCCGAAATGAACTTTGATTCTTTGATGTGATTGCCGGAGAACTAAGACAAGTTTGCCTAACAAAATTTTCGTAGAGGAATTCCTTAATTTTTCTGAAGGAAAATAAGTTGCATGCAAGTAATCGTTGCAAGTTTAAAACAAGCGCAAAGATGATTCCATTAGGATGTTAAAATTGCAGACAAATCTACAATCCAACTAAAAAGATAGCCAGGTTTCGGCATACCGGGTATCCTTACATCTAAGAACCAAGATTCATTTGATTTACAGACACGTTCAGTCTAGACTAGGGCAAGCTGCACTGCCCTGATCCCAGCTTAAGTTGTTAAAGTAAGCGGAGAAAAAAAAAGTATAAAGAATCACAATTCTCTAAGCAACCTTTCCATACAAAAATTGATTGAGTCCATAAAACGCGCAGACCAAGGAAACTCTGTGCTGTTTTCGCAAGAGATGTAAATAAAAAGATGCTTGCACGTTAAAATAATCTTGATCTTTGAACTACAGATCAGCAAAGCAGGTCATGAGTTATCGGGCTGACCCTCGGAAGTTCCCTCCCCTTCATTTCCACTTTCAGATTCGGCAGGATTCCTTTCGCTAAATTTTAGACGAAGTGGGCGACCCATCAATTCCTGCCAGAGGAATCAATTCATATCATGAGTCCAAATGAAAAGAATAGCTAACGTTACTAAGTAAGCTGAATAACATCATCTATGTACACCTGAATCTTTTCATGCTATTCACTTGTTCAGAGACCCATGAGCAAGCAAGGACATAATCTGGTGGGACAATGGCTAAAGCAACACGCATGATCTATCATATAAAAGAGTTCATAAAACAAAATATGCAAAAGGGACAAAAAATAGCTCATCTTTCTATTTTCTATCATATAAACCTCATGGTACGCTTATGAGTTGTTTTCACATGTAATAGAGCAGGTGAATGTCCTCGGGAAAGAATGCACTTAACTATGTCTACTCTGCTCTCCTATGATAACTCCGTATATTTACTTGATATTCCATCTCAGGCCAAGTCGAAGCACAAATTTGAGGAACATATCTTTCTAGTCACGAGCAGATAGATAATTTACCAGCAAGGCAGTTCCATATATCTTATTAGTTACTTACAGAATGCACTTAAATGACAATTCATGGAACAATGATTGCTATGAAGTAGCTCCAATGAATACCATGGCCAAGTGAACCGCTTGATGCTGTAATGTAATGCACTATTCACGCACAGACAACAACTAGGAAAACATAAGTGACTATTGAAACTATCCATATAGTTTTGCTCAGGCATTACCTTTCCATCCAATGCAGAAATTGCTGCCTCTGCTTCCTCCCTCGTGGCAAACGACACAAATCCGTACCCGGCAGATCTACCGGAAGGGCTTTCGAAAACCACTCTACTCGACACGGGGTTAAAGTTCTCTGAAAACAATTCTCGAAGATGGGTCGATCTAACTTTCCAAGCTAGATTAGACACATAAAGCTTGTGACGCGTCTCCTTAGCGGGGGGAGCGGAAGGGGGAGGCGGGGGCGGAGGTCTCCTAAATCTCTTTGCGAACTCTACTCTGATAATCCTCCCAGAGACTTCCTGTATCAAGACATCCAATATAAGGAAGTAAACTTTCGATGTGTGAAACTAAATTTAAAAGGAGGCAACTTTTTTCACGAGGTGACTAATCAGTTTGCAACTATCTGACTCCAAGACCAGTGCAAATTATAGTTGAACACAAGTAGTGCAAATTATAGCTGAAATCACGCTCATAGTTATGATCGGGTCACCTCGACACAACAAGACTATTGCAAATTACAGCAAAAGCATGATCTGCATCCATTGTCTTCAAGGAAACTCCGCAACCGCGCACTGATCTTCTCAATTCAAAGCCATTTCTCGGATTTTACGGACAAAACTACTAAGAGGGGTATGAGTGCATATACAAAGAGAAGCCTCAAACATGAGAGGAATCGCAACATGGGCAAGTTAAAGACCAAAAATGTCGCGACAACTCACAAATGAATCGAATTTGTCAACGACAGCCTGAGCTTCTTCCCCTGAAGACATTGTCACAAAAGCATAGCCTCTGCTTTTCCCATCCTTCTGCTTTATAATCTGAAATGCAGACCTACTACGTTTCAGTTCCAAACTGAAAGAAGGAAAACAAGGACAAAGTCCACAAATAGAAAGAGACGACAGCGGAATGAAAAAGAAAAGAAAAAGGTAAAAACCTCGACGTCTTTGGCAGTGCCACACTGGCCAAACAGTTTCTTGATGTCCTCGACGGAGAGAGACCAGGGCAAATTGGCCACGTAAAGCTTCTTCTTTATGTTCTGCTCCTGGGTATTCTCGTCGGCCTCAGTCTCGGCCGCCATTTCTTGGACCGCGAAGCACAGCTCGAGGCATGGTTTACCGTTTCGCTTGTTGTGAGGTACGTGAAGAAGCCGAGCACAAGGCGAACTCGACGAGGGTGAAGGTGAAGTTGCGGGAGAAAATTGAAGCTTGAGAAAGGTCGGCGGTTTGGTGGGTGCAGGGCAGCGAGAGTGAAGAGGAGATGATGGTCCCGAGAAGATGGAGAGCGCGGTTTCGAGGGTCGCCATTGCCAACGGTTTGGACAGAAGAAAGAGGATAAGAAGTGGGTTGAGAGATATTTGCGGTTGCGGGTGAAAGCCGAGTCATCGTCGGCAGCGATTTGATTCGTTCAATGGTCTCATTCTTCGGTCGGGACGCCGGGGATCTGTTCTGACGGCGGGCCCGATTTCAGACGGTCGCTCCGATCCGAATCCGATTGAACGCACATGTGGAATGACCCGAATCCGTCTTTTAAGTCGGGGCGGATCTTAAACAGAAAGTATTAAATTGGAGGTACCCAAACGTTATGGATTATCTAATCAGGCCTCTCAATAATTTCTCTTTGGCAATTGGGTCTGGAGAGAGAGAGAGAGAGAAAGAGAGCCGACGGAGGTCGTGACATCTAAGATAACAGATAGGCGTTCAATTGCCATATCAACATTTTCATTCTTAAATTTAACAGCAAGAATGTTGACACCGAAAATCGATTTGGGCCTTTAATTGATCGAAAAGCCCACGGGAGTCATAAGGCCCAACAGGACGTGGATATAGACAGTCGAGTCACAACACCAAGCCCGATTCAAGGGAAACGATCGGTGCCACGATTACGTCGGTACGTGGCGCCGACGGTTATGTGGAGCAGTTACGTATGCATTTAATCTATCTTAGGGATAAGCAAAGCAGTTACCGGTGCAGATCCGAAAGTTTTGTGATAACGCGAACGAGAAGAAACCGCTGTTCACAATTTTATCTCGTGCTCACCTATAAATAGCCGGCACATCCATTTGTAGAGGACCCTCAATCAATCAATCAAATCTATCTTTTGCTCCGTTTATCTTATGAAGCACTTTTATCTTTCCTGCACTTTACTTATCGCACTGTTTATCTTTTTTGTCATCTACTTTTTTCCTATCTGGAATCGCTACAAGAGCTCGTTTAAAACAATAAATCCAAGAGCTCTGCCCTTGTTAATGAAAAATTTTTCATGGCGGATATTTCCGGCGAAACAAAGGCCAATACGACCGAAAAGCTTATAATTTATTTAAGGTTACGATTGCACATAAAAAGAAGAAGAAGAAGAAGAAGATGAGCGATCCGATTGTACATTTTGAAATAATTGAGAAATCTCTAGTGCCATTGTTCAGGATCCTTCGTATGTCAAGGCTCGAAATATAGCAGAATTGTAATTTTTTGGTACTTCGAGTAAATGAATATGTTAATACCAGCATAAATTTATACAAAAATCATTACCTAAACAAGTGCAAAAAGCCCATTGAAACTCCCTTTAACAAGCTCATGGGAAAATATGGGCCAAAACCCAACATAAGCGATGTTTCTTGAGGCCCATTACATTAGTACCCAACAAAAAAAGGAAGAAGGAAGAACTCTGGAGTCACCAATTACAAAACAAATAAAGAGAAAATCCTCAAGCGATAGAGGTAGAAATGAGACCACTAGCTAAAGAAACAGAAGAGGGGGAAAATTGGCTAAACCTACGCTTCGTTAGTTTCGCGGAAATGAATTGCATTAGAAAATATTTTGAGAGGAGCATATTTCCGCGAAAAAGTTATTTTTTTTTCTGTATGTGACAGTATTTTGTAACTAATACGGAGGCCTTTTTTTTTTTTTTTTTGATTTTGCTATGATAAAATTATAAGGAACGTCATTTGAAAAAGTGTCTTGACAACAACCTCTGTCTTAGGTTCAGGTGCGGGGGACTAGGACTTGGGTCAGTTGGCGAGGTCTCTGCCCAGGCCATTAGTGTCACGGGCTCAAGCGTTGGGTTTACTAGTATTCTGCAAAATTAACTTCGAATCTTTTAAAGATGAACTTTTTTTTTTTTGCAAGTTTAAGCATAGATTTTTTGTTGATTGTGAGAAGAATTTTCGATTAGGAATGAGCATGATTTATGGTAGAAACCGAGAACCAATGGGAATTGGCCCGGTTTGAAGATCTGTGGTATGTAAGATAGGTTCTAGATTCTAAAAATAAGGAATCAATTCCGATGGGTAGGTTCTAAGTTCCTCCATCTAGAATCTGGAACCTTGAACATGGAACAAGGTTTTGTACTTCTTTTAATATATATCTTTGCCAATGTTTTATGGCATCTAATTATGAGTATATAATCTGAAATCACTAGTTTGAGCTTCCATCACCGGCCATATTTATGACTTAGATATTCACTTCATTAATGTTTCATAATCTTTTTGTGTATAAATACGAGTTGTGATAAGTGAATTATAGAAGCAAGTGATAGTCATCAAATATAATGATTCACTGTAATCGCTCAATTAAAAATACATGCAAAGCCTGAGTAGACCTTGGAGCCGACTCTGAAGCCTATAATAGGGTAGGTTTCAGGTTAAGGGACATGTAAGGTAGGGTTTCAAGTTCTGAAAGATGAAAAATATGTTCCGACGAGTAGGTTGCAGTTTTTAAGTGGAACTTGTACGGAATATGAAACCTCTCGTCTCTATTTGTAGCGAACCGTCCTTCTAAGAGGTTTAAATGTCGAAAAAATGAGGAAGAAAGTTTTGGACAATAAATGTATCGAGAAACCGACACAGGCCACTGGGATAAGAACTTGACATGATGGGAAGAACTAGAGAAGGTCCATGATGACCTGGGGACTGTCGATTCAAGACAGACTCACCAGATCATATTCAGAATTGGTGGGAGGCAATAAATTCTCTCATGTCAAGGTCTTCGGTTCGATTTCAGTGCTTAGCAATAGCTTGTCAACATATCTTTTCTTACACGGAGGACTCCAGGGTCAACGATGTACCAGAGTTGATTGCGCACTGAACCAAGTTGCTCCTCAATCGTCGTCGTCGACAGCATGCGAAGGTTGGAAATCGACTGCCGCACCGATACGCTTGCAGTATCGATAAGCTCAAAGTACGGCTCCAAACTCCATCACTCGTACCGACATGCCCTTCAATTACCACTCACTTTACCGTGAACGACCTAATCACGGTTCAAGAAAGAGAAGTATCGTCTACAGATCGCAGCGAGTCGTATTGGGCTTGTCGATCAATTCTGTCCATCACACCGTCCGAAGAATGGATCGATGCGGAGATCCTCGTTTTTGACTTTCGGATTTTTCGAGCGAGCGCTTCCGTTTTAATTGCGGAGCATAACACGCAATATCCCGAAAGTCCCATTTGTCCATGCCCTTCTACTGCATAGCTGCCCCTTACATTCGCATTCATTGATCGCGCAAGTGGTCCGGGCCATCTTTGCTCATGTGAACAAAGGCTGAAAATGACGCACTTTCCCGAGAGTATTATCCTAAGATAGCCCCGCGTAAAGAGATTTCTCAAGGGTTCGTCACCAAAGGACCATTTCTGTGTTTTTCATTTTTTTTTTTTGGGAGGGAGGGTCGAAAGGGAGACTTTTATTTCATATAAAAGAAAGACGCATCCTTTTAAAATTAAAAAGCAAAATCTCACGATGCAAGTAAATTGAAAAGTAAATTAATTTGGTACAATACGCAGAAACTCGCTCGTTCGAACATGGATCTTTCCTTGCATTGGAGCATAATCGGTAATCTATCATCGAATCTCACATCATCATCAATGATGAGCGCGCACTGATAAACCCCGGTAGCTACGATTTTGTCAAAAGGCGGTGCGCGCCTAAATTCGGCGTCTCCAGCACTATTATCGTATAGAGACAATAACAACATCAATAGATTGAAAAGGTACAAAAAAAAAAAAACACATTGTAAATCTCAAATCTTTATCTAGTTCAGGATAGAAAAACACCAAAATCTAATTCAAACTCCAAATCGGGAGAGAATGGTCGCAAAAAGATACCAAATGATTACAAAATCACTTTTAAATAAGCTGATTGCTGAAGACAAGAAAAGAAGTTTCGAAAACTTGATGAGCGTTAGAGCAAGCATCCGGAGCTGGAGCAAGTAAGCATATACAGAATAACCAGATTCTTTAGAGGCACTTGTGCTTCGGTCTTCAGAACTAAATGTTGATCGCTTTGTGCGTAAAATTAACGGAGAAATCTAAAAGATAAACGGATAAGGAGACCGAAGCAACCTGCTACAGGGAGAAAGGTGGTCGGTGGCTAGTGGAGCATAAACCCTATGGGAGAAGTCGGCAGCCTCGATTGTTCACATTTCTACCCCATTTTTGTGTTCGAAAGGCGAGTTTGGTATCATCGTATCGAGGGATATTAAGATAAATAATGCTTGAACTTTGATCCAATATACAATACGGTGCTTAAACTTTTAATTTATTCAATGTGGCTCTTGGGCATTAGCTCGATGTGCGATATGATCCATGACTTTTGATTTGTTCAATGTGATCCATGAATCTTTAATATATGTTTGATGTAATCGTTAAATTATATGAAAATATTCAGTGTTGTCTTTTCCGTTGATTCAGTATCAAAGAGAAAATTGGACATCTTTATGTAATCCAGGGGCTAAATTGAATATGTTTCATGAAC
>JAGVVM010016561.1:0-10379 GCA_019149425.1 Psidium friedrichsthalianum
CAAATCAGAATCATCTGGTTTCACGGCAAGCAGTGCAAGGAGTCCTAGGACGGTGCCTGATAAGGGCTTCCGAGGTTCCGTTCCTAGCACAACTTCAAACGGAAACAGACAACTCGAATCAAAATGCTTCCAAACTGAAGCCAGGCCATCCCAAAAATAAGATCTTGAAGCAAAGCCAGATAGTTCACTTCGGTTTAGTTTCGTTTTCGTTTCGACCTCGACTGGATTGTTCCTAAGTTTGTGACTTTGGTGGATTGTTCCTTAAGTTTGTGACTTTGTGACTCGGCTTAGTTTCGATAAATGCACCTATTAGTTGGAGCTCACTTAACAACGCAGTTCATGTCTGAACCGATCGCACCTTAAGTACCAGGTACTGAAAGGAGGAGCAAAACATCAGCTGCTAAGGAAACCGATTCAAAGAAAAAAAAGTTCCTTTGTCGAAAAAAAAAAAAGAGTAATTAATGAAATTCATAAACAAGTAGGATGACTGCTCCCTTGCGTGCTTCAAAGTTCAAACCTCGGCTGAAATAAAGGAGCATGGTTGAATATGTGATGATCGTCTGACTAACGCATGGTGGGCCAAAGAAGCAAAGGATAATTTGTCCTCAAACTTTAACGTCGTCCCTAACTTTTAAATTGTCTAATATGATATCTAAACTTTAGTCCAATTTATAAGGTGGTCCATAAACTTTTAATTTATTCAGTAAAATCCTTAGACTTTTGTATATATTCAATTTAGTCACTGAACTATATGAATCAGAACGCTCAATACTATCATTCTATTAATTCAAGCTCGGGAATAAATGTTCAATGCTATCCTTCTATTAATCCAAGCTCATGGACAACATTGAATAATTTCATATAGTTCGTAGATGAAATTGAATTATAATTTAAAAATTCGGAGACTACATTGAATAAATTAAAAGTTTCGGGCCAAAAACGATAATGCTACTCTAAGTCAAGGACAGACTAAAACCCTTGAGTGACTTTCCAAACAGATGAGTTATGTATGCTTTATTCAACGTCCAATGGAAACTAATCCCATCATTACACGCAGATTTTCGCAAAACCAAGTCTCGATACGCCTTCCAAAAACCCGATAAACAATTTAATCGAAGTGGGGGCTCTCCCGCAATATTTTTCCAAAAGGGAAAGTGAGTGGCAGTTGGGGCGGCCCCGCGAAGCGCACACGCGGCTCAAACACGTCTTCATCATTCTTGTCTTGGACTTCGTATGAATTCACTGAGTTTCTGCGACTTTTCTTTTGGTTCCTTGTGCCACCATTGATTCACTTGCACAGTTGCAGGTCTAAATGGAAGAACAGGACATTAACCTGCGATAGAGAGAGAGAGAGAATCGTTTATGACTTGCTCGGTAACGATTTTGTGTCAAAAAAGTAATTTCGATTAAAATTCATTTTTTTTATTCTGTTCTTTGGACGAGTTTTAGATAATCATAATACATTTGATAACTATATAATTTTCTATTCCAGAAATAGAAATGTGTTTGGTAATTGGCACATAATTCCTGTTCTTGATAATAATTTCTCTTCTCGATTTATAATTTAAATCAAATAATTACATAATCACATTTGATAACTTTTCTCAGACCCCACAATTGCGATCCTCTTGCACCATGACATCTTTTTGTCCAAAATAAGGATGCTTCAGATGCGGATGGTCGCTGACGCAACATGGTATTTCGGCAACAAATCAAGCAAAATTTAGGAAAAATTGGAAGGAAAATCACCAAAAATATGATTGGCTAGTTGAACGGACCAATTTCATACTTTTTGAGGTTTTTTGGGAGTTTTCGGAGCAATTTATCCATAAGGGGCAAATCGTCATTTGGGAGAAATAGGAAGATAAAATCATCAAAATACGACTAGCCAAATGACCCATCTCCTAATTTTTGAGTTTTTTTTGAAATTTTTCTGATTTTTTCAATTTTTTAGAATTTTTATGAATTTCCATTTTTTGGATTTTTTTTTATCATTTTTCGTTTTTTTATTTTTTTATTAATTTCCGAAATTTTTTATTTTAAAAAAATTATTTGGACTAGGCATATGATAAAAGTAAGAGAAGACTATCATTGCTTTTTTTTATTTTCAAAAGTATTCTTTTTTTTTAGAAATAACTTTTTTTGTTTCTCAAAATTGATCCAAAAATGTTCTCGAGAACGAAATAAAATCAAAATCAAAATTATTTGCGTTACCAAATATATTTCTTTTTTTTATTTTAGAAATATAAAACAGAGGGATAGAAACGTTACCAATAAATTTTTATTTTCTATGTATCCAAACGTGAAAATCCTTTCGATAAGTCTGGAGTTGTCATGATCGCGAACGTGCTGCAAAGCCTCACTGTAGAGCCATCATTCAAGGTTTGAAACTATATCCCTAATCACTCACATCCCTTCAATTTGGGCTTTTTCCCATGATAATGACGACTGATGGGTCAAGCGTTTAGCATACTCTTGACCTTAATCGTCCTTGCATTAATCTTGAAAGACCAAAAATAGATATATTAAAATGAGTCATAGGCTTATTTCTTAACTCGTGAACGATGGATTGAGTTATTATAAGAATAAGTTATATCAATAAATAGGTGAATATAATATGAGTATTAGATAATTTCTAAATAGGCTTACAATTTATTTAGATTTAACTCACCTCTATAACTCTCTTTTTATTCTCTCTCACCTTTACTTGATTTCGCGTTCATTAACTCCACCTTAGTTTTGATATAAATTATCCTAAATTTGATTATAGGATATGAGTCGACTCGAGTATGTGTTACTAGATATGTATTATAAACGGGTTAAATGGATCTATTTAGGTTTGATCATTTATGACACAACTTACCTATTTAACAGGTTTACCGACAAAATCACATTCTAAGTTTCTTCGCGAGGAAAAGACTTAGCAACCCCGTATTTTTTAATGCCTCATGCAGTAGCAACATCGCATAAAAAGGTGAAACAAGATCTAGCATAGATAGACGGTTGCCGACTCCGATTGCAATAAAAAAAGAAAGCCAGACCCATTTTAGAAAACCATGTTCGTCAAGCACAAGAACCCGCAGGCTACTTTACATACCATAAACTAGTTCACAGGTGCAGGGCCCCCGAAAGGAGAGCCATCACTGTTTAAATAAGTGTGATTGCTAGCTAGAGCTAGGTCAAAATGATTTGATAACAACAGTGGAAACATCTGGGTATCGCCTGTAATTGGTGGAAAACGGCAAGATCCTCCTCTAGAGATGGCCACGGGCCGGTTCCGACCCAGAACCGGCCCGGAACCGGCCGGGTCAAACCCGGAACCGGCCCGGTCAACGGGCCGGTTCATTGCGAACCGGAACCGGCCCGTGTGGCACGGGTCGGTTCCGGGTTGTAATTTTCCCAAACCGGCCCGGAACCGGCGGTTCCGCGCGGTTCGGAACCGCCGGTTCCGAACCGGCCCGGCCCAAACGGCTATAATATAGCCGTTGCAAACGGCTATAATATAGCCGTTGCAAACGGCTATATTATAGCCGTTTGCTTGGTCAACCAAACGGCCATATGGCCGTTTGGTTGACCAACGGCTATATAGCCGTTTATAATTTTTTTTTTTTTGTTTTTTAATAATTATTAAATATTTTTTTTAATTTAAAAAATACCATAACCATTATAAATATCCATCTTCCCCTTTCATTTTTCCTCACAACTTCCCTCAAATTCTCTCATTTCTCTCATTTCTCAAATTCTCTCAATTCTCTCACTTCGCTCAAATTCTCTCAAATTCGCTCAATTTCTTCCGCTCAATTCTCTCAAAAATGGCTAGTGGAAGAGGAAAGAGCCCGATGATTCCCGAAGAATCCATTTTCTCATGATCCTCGTGAGTATACACATTGGGGATACAATGACGAAGATGATATCAACGTTATTCCTAATGTCGAGCACATCCGACGCAAGAAAGTCTACAACCAACTACCATACCGAAGAAGCTTCAACAACAAAAGAAATGAGTCGAGGGAGTGCATCCATCATATGGCAACACTTCACCAAGCAACATTTAGAAGGTAACGACTACAATCTCATATGTAACCATTGCAAAAAAGTATACAGGTTTACAACTGGAAGCGGCTATGGAACATATCGTCGACATTTGGCGTCAAAACATCCAACGGAATTCGGGATCGACACGAGGCAACAACAAATTCCCAAGTTTGTCGATTCTAACACTTCTAATTTATTTCGTTACGATAGAAATAATTATGAGGAAGAACTTGCTAAATTTACTGCCGTTGAACATTTAGCGTTTAATTTTGGTGAAAAATTTGGTTTTAATACTTTTGTACAAAATGCATGTACTGGAGGTAATCATTCAATCAGACGGCATTGATTTAACTACTGAATTTGAGTTTCCTCAATCAGACGGCATTGATTTTCAAATTCTAAAGTGGTGGAATAATCATTCAACTCAATTTCCAGTATTAGCTCACATTGCAAAAGAGATTTTAGCAACCCCTTGCTCAACCGTTGCGGTTGAACAAGCATTTAGTATTGGAGGTAATATTTTGGATGATCGACGTTCGAGATTATCTCCGGATTCAGTTGAAGTTCAAATTTGTGTCGATGATTGGACAAAGGCGGTATATCGACAACAAGAAATGGATCGCAACATCGAATCCGAATTCTTCAATGACGAAGATATCACCGGCACGGGTACCACCGCCACGGGTAGCGACGATTGATGATGAGGTAAGTATGGGGTTATCAAAGGTAAAAGAACTACATGGGCTTTGATTCTTCTATCCCCAAGAAGATATGTAGGCGCTTAATGATAATTCATTAAGTTCAAGCCCTTTCTTCCCTCCCTTTTTTTTTTCCCCGATCCATAAATTTGATTACAATTTGTATTTGAAAATTTATTATTTCATAATTTTATCTTTTTTATTTCATAATTCATTATTTAAAATTTTTTTATTTCTTAAAGTTTTATTTGAAAATCGGTTTGAACCGGACGGAACCGCCGGTTCGGTCCGTTCCGAACCGCCGGTTCCGAACCGGCGGTTCCGTCCGGTTCAAACCGGAACCGGAACCGGCCCTTGAACCGGCCCGAACCGCCGTTCATGAACCGGAACCGGAACCGCCTTCAAGGTTCCGGTTCCGGTTCATGCTAGTCCGGAACCGGAACCGGGCCGGTTCCGGTTCGGAACCGCCGGTTCCGGTTCCGGACTAGCATGAACCGGAACCGGAACCTTGAAGGCGGTTCCGGTTCCGGTTCATGAACCGGCGGTTCGGGCCGGTTCAAGGGCCGGTTCCGGTTCCGGTTTGAACCGGACGGAACCGCCGTTTCGGAACCGGCGGTTCGGAACCGGAACCGAACCGGCGGTTCCGTCCGGTTCAAACCGATTTTCAAATAAAACTTTAAGAAATAAAAAATTTTAAATAATGAATTATGAAATAAAAAGATAAAATTATGAAATAATAAATTTTCAAATACAAATTGTAATCAAATTTATGGATCGGGGAAAAAAAAAGGGAGGGAAGAAAGGGCTTGAACTTAATGAATTATCATTAAGCGCCTACATATCTTCTTGGGGATAGAAGAATCAAAGCCCATGTAGTTCTTTTACCTTTGATAACCCCATACTTACCTCATCATCAATCGTCGCTACCCGTGGCGGTGGTACCCGTGCCGGTGATATCTTCGTCATTGAAGAATTCGGATTCGATGTTGCGATCCATTTCTTGTTGTCGATATACCGCCTTTGTCCAATCATCGACACAAATTTGAACTTCAACTGAATCCGGAGATAATCTCGAACGTCGATCATCCAAAATATTACCTCCAATACTAAATGCTTGTTCAACCGCAACGGTTGAGCAAGGGGTTGCTAAAATCTCTTTTGCAATGTGAGCTAATACTGGAAATTGAGTTGAATGATTATTCCACCACTTTAGAATTTGAAAATCATGCCGTCTGATTGAGGAAACTCAAATTCAGTAGTTAAATCAATGCCGTCTGATTGAATGATTACCTCCAGTACATGCATTTTGTACAAAGTATTAAAACCAAATTTTTCACCAAATTAAACGCTAAATGTTCAACGGCAGTAAATTTAGCAAGTTCTTCCTCATAATTATTTCTATCGTAACGAAATAAATTAGAAGTGTTAGAATCGACAAACTTGGGAATTTGTTGTTGCCTCGTGTCGATCCCGAATTCCGTTGGATGTTTTGACGCCAAATGTCGACGATATGTTCCATAGCCGCTTCCAGTTGTAAACCTGTATACTTTTTTGGCAATGGTTACATATGAGATTGTAGTCGTTACCTTCTAAATGTTGCTTGGTGAAGTGTTGCCATATGATGGATGCACTCCCTCGACTCATTTCTTTTGTTGTTGAAGCTTCTTCGGTATTGGTAGTTGGTTGTAGACTTTCTTGCGTCGGGATGTGCTCGACATTAGGAATAACGTTGATATCATCTTCGTCATTGTATCCCCAATGTGTATACTCACGAGGATCATGAGAATAATTGGATTCTTCGGGAATCATCGGGCTCTTTCCTCTTCCACTAGCCATTTTTTGAGAGAATTGAGCGGAAGAAATTGAGCGAATTTGAGAGAATTTGAGCGAAGTTGAGAGAATTTGAGAGAATTTGAGAAATGAGAGAAATGAGAGAATTTGAGGGAAGTTGTGAGGAAAAATGAAAGGGGAAGATGGATATTTATAATGGTTATGGTTATTTTTTAAATTAAAAAAAATATTTAATAATTATTAAAAACAAAAAAAAAAAAATTATAAACGGCTATATAGCCGTTGGTCAACCAAACGGCCATATGGCCGTTTGGTTGACCAAGCAAACGGCTATAATATAGCCGTTTGCAACGGCTATATTATAGCCGTTTGCAACGGCTATATTATAGCCGTTTGGGCCGGGCCGGTTCGGAACCGGCGGTTCCGAACCGCGCGGAACCGCCGGTTCCGGGCCGGTTTGGGAAAATTACAACCCGGAACCGACCCGTGCCACACGGCCGGTTCCGGTTCGCAATGAACCGGCCGTTGACCGGGCCGGTTCCGGGTTTGACCCGGGCGGTTCCGGGCCGGTTCTGGGTCGGAACCGGCCCGTGGCCATCTCTAGAGGAGGATCTTGCCGTTTTCCCACCAATTACAGGCGATAACCCAGATGTTTCCACTGTTGTTATCAATCATTTTGACCTAGCTCTAGCTAGCAATCACACTTATTTAAACAGTGATGGCTCTCCTTTCGGGGGCCCTGCACCTGTGAACTAGTTTATGGTATGTAAAGTAGCCTGCGGGTTCTTGTGCTTGACGAACATGGTTTTCTAAAATGGGTCTGGCTTTCTTTTTTTTATTGCAATCGGAGTCGGCAACCGTCTATCTATGCTAGATCTTGTTTCACCTTTTTATGCGATGTTGCTACTGCATGAGGCATTAAAAAATACGGGGTTGCTAAGTCTTTTCCTCGCGAAGAAACTTAGAATGTGATTTTGTCGGTAACCTGTTAAATAGGTAAGTTGTGTCATAAATGATCAAACCTAAATAGATCCATTTAACCCGTTTATAATACATATCTAGTAACACATACTCGAGTCGACTCATATCCTATAATCAAATTTAGGATAATTTATATCAAAACTAAGGTGGAGTTAATGAACGCGAAATCAAGTAAAGGTGAGAGAGAATAAAAAGAGAGTTATAGAGGTGAGTTAAATCTAAATAAATTGTAAGCCTATTTAGAAATTATCTAATACTCATATTATATTCACCTATTTATTGATATAACTTATTCTTATAATAACTCAATCCATCGTTCACGAGTTAAGAAATAAGCCTATGACTCATTTTAATATATCTATTTTTTGGTCTTTCAAGATTAATGCAAGGACGATTAAGGTCAAGAGTATGCTAAACGCTTGACCCATCAGTCGTCATTATCATGGGAAAAAGCCCAAATTGAAGGATGTGAGTGATTAGGGATATAGTTTCAAACCTTGAATGATGGCTCTACAGTTGAGGCTTTGCAGCACGTTCGCGATCATGACAACTCCAGACTTATCGAAAGGATTTTCACGTTTTGGATACATAGAAAATAAAAATTTATTTGGTAACGTTTCTATCCCTCTGTTTTTATTTTCTAAAATAAAAAAAGAAATATATTTGGTAACGCAAATAATTTTGATTTTGATTTTATTTTCGTTCTCGAGAACATTTTTGGATCAATTTTGAGAAACAAAAAAAGTTATTTCTAAAAAAAAAGAATACTTTTGAAAATAAAAAAAAAGCAATGATAGTCTTCTCTTACTTTTATCATATGCCTAGTCCAAATAATTTTTTTAAAATAAAAAATTTCGGAAATTAATAAAAAAATAAAAAACGAAAAATGATAAAAAAAATCCAAAAATGGAAATTCATAAAAATTCTAAAAAATTGAAAAAATCAGAAAAATTTCAAAAAAAACTCAAAAATTAGGAGATGGGTCATTTGGCTAGTCGTATTTTTGATGATTTTATCTTCCTATTTCTCCCAAATGACGATTTGCCCCTTATGGATAAATTGCTCCGAAAACTCCCAAAAACCTCAAAAAGTATGAAATTGGTCCGTTCAACTAGCCAATCATATTTTTGGTGATTTTTCCTTCCAATTTTTCCTAAATTTTGCTTGATTTGTTGCCGAATACCATGTTGCGTCAGCGACCATCCGCATCTGAAGCATCCTTATTTTGGACAAAAAGATGTCATGGTGCAAGAGGATCGCAATTGTGGGGTCTGAGAAAAGTTATCAAATGTGATTATGTAATTATTTGATTTAAATTATAAATCGAGAAGAGAAATTATTATCAAGAACAGGAATTATGTGCAATTACCAACACATTTCTATTTCTGGAATAGAAAATTTATATAGTTATCAATGTATTATGATTATCTAAAACTCGTCCAAAGAACAGAATAAAAAAATGAATTTTATCGAAATTACTTTTTTGACACAAAATCGTTACCGAGCAAGTCATAAACGATTCTCTCTCTCTCTCTATCGCAGGTTAATGTCCTGTTCTTCCATTTAGACCTGCAACTGTGCAAGTGAATCAATGGTGGCACAAGGACCAAAAGAAAAGTCGCAGAAACTCAGTGAATTCATACGAAGTCCAAGACAAGAATGATGAAGACGTGTTTGAGCCGCGTGTGCGCTTCGCGGGGGCCGCCCCAACTGCCACTCACTTTCCCTTTTGGAAAATATTGCGGGAGAGCCCCACTTCGATTATAATTGTTTATCGGGTTTTTGGAAGGCGTATCGAGACTTGGTTTTGCGAAAATCTGCGTGTAATGATGGGATTAGTTTTCCATTGGACGTTGAATAAAGCATACATAACTCATCTGTTTGGAAAGTCACTCAAGGGTTTTAGTCTGTCCTTGACTTAGAGTAGCATTATCGTTTTTGGCCCGAAACTTTTAATTTATTCAATGTAGTCTCCGAATTTTTAAATTATAATTCAATTTCATCTACGAACTATATGAAATTATTCAATGTTGTCCATGAGCTTGGATTAATAGAAGGATAGCATTGAACATTTATTCCGAGCTTGAATTATAGAATGATAGTATTGAGCGTTCTGATTCATATAGTTCAGTGACTAAATTGAATATATACAAAAGTCTAAGGATTTTACTGAATAAATTAAAAGTTTATGGACCACCTTATAAATTGGACTAAAGTTTAGATATCATATTAGACAATTTAAAAGTTTAGGGACGACGTTAAAGTTTGAGGACAAATTATCCCTTTGCTTCTTTGGCCCACCATGCGTTAGTCAGACGATCATCACATATTCAACCATGCTCCTTTATTTCAGCCGAGGTTTGAACTTTGAAGCACGCAAGGGAGCAGTCATCCTACTTGTTTATGATTTCATTAATTACTCTTTTTTTTTTTTCGACAAAGGAACTTTTTTTTCTTTGAATCGGTTTCCTTAGCAGCTGATGTTTTGCTCCTCCTTTCAGTACCTGGTACTTAAGGTGCGATCGGTTCAGACATGAACTGCGTTGTTAAGTGAGCTCCAACTAATAGGTGCATTTATCGAAACTAAGCCGAGTCACAAAGTCACAAACTTAAGGAACAATCCACCAAGTCACAAACTTAGGAACAATCCAGTCGAGGTCGAAACGAAAACGAAACCTAAACCGAAGTGAACTATCTGGCTTTGCTTCAAGATCTTATTTTTGGGATTGGCCTGGCTTCAGTTTGGAAGCATTTTGATTCGAGTTGTCTGTTTCCGTTTGAAGTTGTGCTAGGAACGGAACCTCGGAAGCCCTTATCAGGCACCGTCCTAGGACTCCTTGCACTGCTTGCCGTGAAACCAGATGATTCTGATTT
>JAGVVM010016562.1:0-16530 GCA_019149425.1 Psidium friedrichsthalianum
AAAAAAAATCGAATTTATCTATTAAATTCCCCCATATTTATTTATTATTTGATCGAACCAAAGCCTCTTTTTGCAAGCTAAAGCGTAAATACCACCATTAACTCACGCAAATATTGGATTTCTGTGAGAAGGTTGCTAGTACCTAGGTCAATGATCATGGACTTTTCCCCTATTCTTGGGAGAGTGGTGTTCCGCGTGGACTTCAGTGAATTTTCAGGAATGGAGCAATGTCAATTATTTTCCGGATCAAATGGTTTATTGGACCTCGATAGCTATATTTATAATAGGCGCATTATTGACAAAAAAAGAAGAAGATAAATTTAGGGGATTTATATTAAAACACTTTAATCTTCACTTTAAATAGTTTGGTTGAAATATATTCTCGAAGCATGGCGTCGTTGCCACCTGAACCAGCCGACTAGGAGGCCGCCGTTGTCACCCCGCCCCAGCGACATCGCCAACACGCTACCACCCGCCACTCCGAAGATTTTAAGGGTTTAATATTATAGACAGGCACAAACTTTTAATTGCTTGTCAAACGAATTTTTTGTTTAAAAGGAACAATTTATGTTATTAAATCAAAAATATTTTATTTTGGGTAACCAAACATCATTTGGCAAATTTTGGCTAAAACCAAAATACTTTACCATAATTGTATGGAAGTTGCTAATACCTAGGTCAATGATCATGGACTTTTCCATTCTTGGCTTTCGGCGTGGACGTGCGGCGCGCGTGGTGGACAGGGCGGTTATTTGTGGATTAAATTGCTTACGTAGCTATATTAGATAGGCGCATTTATGCGGCTTGAAGAGCGGCGGTAGGGGATTGTAGATAAAACAACTTACTTTAAAGAGTTTAAATATATTCGCAAGCATTGCGCCAAAAGCGCCACTGCTCAGAAAAATTGCGGGTGTTTGCGAAGATACTATTATAGAAGCAAAATTGAGTGGACGAATTTTTTTAAGATCAAAATTTATTTGGAAAATTATTTTTTTAAAAACTCATTTCGAATTTATTTCTAGAAATCCATTCCATAAGTAGAATGGCAAGTGCGCCTCCACCTAATTTTCTCTCTCTTTTTTTAAATTGATTATTACTATTTAAATTATTATTATTAATAATTTCCTAATTCTTGCGCGAGTTGGAGGATAGAGAGATCGGAAATCCATATGCGCTCTCTCAGATTCTATTTCGCTTCGATTCTCCTTCCTCCCTGCACGACAATGGCGCCCTCCCGCCATCCTCTGCCGCTGATCCTTCTCCTTCTGGTGGGAGGAGTTCTTCTCGCGTCCGCGTCGGACAGCTCGCACGACGACAAGGCCGCCCCGGCTTCTCCCTCCTGCCACAACGTCTTCCAATTGGTGATTCTTCTGGGACGCCCCCTCTTCTCTTTCGATAAGATTTTCGAGCTGCTTATTGCTTTCGCCTCCGGTTGAGCTTGACGATTCTCGAATGCGCCTTCCTGCCGGAGAAGTCAATTCTGGTGCCGCATTCGTCGTATGGGGGCTGGAGCTTCTTTCGATTTTTAGCTCCTGATTTGGGGCCTGTCGAAGCGGATTGGGTTGATCGCCTGTTGCTGTTGAATTATCGCGAGTTCGATTCCTAGAGCTGCTGCAGCTGTTCGGATAGTTGTTGCTTGGTGCATTAATTTGCCGATAGTTAGTTGCGATTGCTGAGGAATAAGATGGAATTGGGCCGGATAGAGTGAGAGATGCTTGCTATTTGCGTAGAAAAAAAATAATAATTAGGATCCAGAATGACGAAATGTTGTGTCAATGATGTAAGCTTTCTTTGTTAAAGCCGAGAGAGTTGAAAAAGCGCGTGAAAATCGAGCTATTCATGGTGGAAGTTTTAGGAGATCTAGCAGCGGTAATGCAGCCATGTGTTTGTTTGCTTTAGGAATTAAAGTTTCAGGAAGATATTTGGCAGTTCTGATCTCAGTTGTTTTTTTTTTTCACCGAAGAAAATAGTCTTAGTTTTGTCGTTTTTTAGGTTGGAACTGGGCTTACATCCTATAGAACAATGGTCTTCCTTCAATTTCCAAGGTTAGCAAGGTAGCAGGAGGTGTGCTTCTACAATAGCAATATGTAAGGGTCTGCTGAGAAAAAACCGGTTTTATTCTTCCTAAGAAACTTTTATACAGTTCTTTCACACGTTTTTTGGGTATTTATCTATGAAGTAGACAATGGTGACTACTCCAATTGTCTTTCAGTGGAATCAACATGAATTACACATGATTGTATATTTAGATTATTTACAAGTCGAATTTGAGTCATCATGTCAAAGTAAATCTTGATTTGGCTGTTGCTTTATTTTCTAGAACAATTAGTTTAAACATGAAATGAAAACTCTCTCAATGCCATACCAGACATGCCGCAAAGTACTGGTCAGAGTATGACAATGATTATTTGGAGGTTATACTTTTTGAGGACATTTGAGGTCTCTTTCAAGACATATCAATAATTTTGGCATGTGGTTCATACTATGGTTGTTGAGGATTGGTGTAAAGTGTCTCAGGGAACTAAGATCGTCAGCATTAAAGTCAAGGAACCAAGCTTTATTTTGAAAGTGACATCTCTATCGCTGTGGATAGAAGTTGTAGAATATCTGTTTTTAAACGGGATTTTTGATGGTTTATTTGTATTTGGAGATACCTGAAATGGGTTAGCTATGGAAAGTTAAAAAGAAAATTTTGGGATGTGAGTAGAAACCTTCCGTCCTTGATGAGACTGCAGAAGCTCTACAACTTGAGCAGGCTTCAGTTTTCTAAATGCTATGGCAAAGATGTTTCTTATTAACACCAAGCTACAGGCTTTACATTATGCGAAACAATCAATCTATGCTCTCATTAAGGCGGGAAACTATATTCTATTTTTTTGTTTTACTAGTGTTCTTAAGGCTCATATGCACGTAACCGCATGACATCACCATGTACCAATTCCATCTGTAATCATGAATCCCAAGGCTGACCAGTTTTTTTTTTTCATCTGGATTTGAAATACTGATATTGGTAGTTTGCCAGCAGAATTTATTCTTTTTCTACCCTTGGTACGATAGAATTAAATAAGCTTTGTGACACTTGCAGTAAGATTTCTCAGCTCCAGATCTAGACTTACTTTTGTTTGAAATTCTTTATTATGTGTGATGGATGAATATATCATTCTTTTTGGGAGCTGACTCTCTGATATACTGACTACAAACCTTTAGGTAAAAGTTAAAAGTTGGGTTAATGGCAGCAAGGCAAAACTTTAGGCGGTCTAAGTGCAAGATTTGGGGCTTGGTGCCTTCTGATGCTGAAAAAGGTGTCAAACTACCTCTTGTTTTGTCCAATCCCGCAAACTGCTGCTCAAATTCCTCCGCAGAGGTATTACCTTTCTCCTAAAGTGTCTTATTGTGATCATCAATTTGCTACTCATTTGACAGGATTACGATCAACCTATTGTTGATGTTATCTTTGTTTTGATTTCTTTATTTTTTTGGCAGCTAAAGGGATCTATTGCTTTAGCCACACGTGGAGATTGTGATTTCACAACCAAGGCGGAAATTGCACAAGTAGAAAGTGCTGCAGGCCTTCTGGTGATAAATGATGCAGAAGGTAGCAAACAAATGCATCATTATGAGGAATTTGGAGCATTTATTCTGTCCTTTCTCTGCTTTAGTTTCTTGATTTTTCTACATTTAGCAGCAAAAGTTGAAGCTAGGTGTTGTACTTGGTTCAGTATTGCCTGATATTCATCTATCAAAACATTGCAGAACTTTTTGAGATGGTTTGCCCTGAAAATGGTACTGCTCTGAACATATCAATTCCTGTCATAATGGTGTCGAAGTCTGCTGGAAGTATTCTGAAGTCTATGCTAGTTGATGGAAGAGGTGAGCTTTCTACTGTCTAGAGCATGCTTAATTTTCATAGTGCGCATGATATTTCCTGACATTATGTGCTTCCTTTGAGTGCACTTGATTGTGAGATTTGGTTCTGAGGAAAAATCTTTTGTATCTTTCAAAAAGTCAATATCTACAGATTCAATGGTTTAAAAATTAGATATTAATTGCCATTCATATGTTAGTGTTGACTTTAGGATTATTGATTTGTTATCTTTTTCTGTTATGGCACTATTGTAGCAATATAACAGAAAGGAGGTTTCTGTTAGTGAGCTTGAGAGAGAGAAGGGTTTGGGGATTGGAGAAGGGCACTACACATTAGAAAAATTGAAGGACGTACGGTGCAGAAGTGTCAACTCCAAAAGTATAGGGGACCATAGTTTCTTGGTTTTTTTTTTTCTCCATTTTTTACTAATTATAAGTCATGCTGGAGAGACTAAAAGCCTAACTGCTGCTTGACTGGAAGGCGGATGAAAAGTTTAAGTACTTCTACTGAAATGCCTTTCTATTGACCCAATCAACTTCCCTAAAGCTGACCAAATACAAATCATCTTCACTGAAGCAATGCCTTGGGCGAAGGCGTGCCTTGGTTGAGCCACTGATCTTAGCGATGCCCGGGTGAAGTTGTGTTGCTTGCTACCAGGCAAGGGGGGTTGACACCTAGCCAGGATACCTAAGATGCCTGGAGTATCTTTTTTTGACAAAACACGACATATTACTTGTAGAAGGGATTAAACATGGCGCAAAGTAACATCATTGCTTCAAATAGAGTAACTACAGTCTATTTTCCAAGGTTGTCAGGAATGGGACCCTGTGTAGGATCATTTTGAGTTCTTCAGGATGTGATTGGGTAAGGATAATGAGATCTGGAAAGCTCAACAAATCAAGGCCTAAAACATGATATTTTTTTGACGTTGTTTGTTGCAATTATATACCTATTAAAATCAAAAGTCGACCTCTACTTAAGAGGAGGTCAATGGTTGAATTTGTGCTACTGTATATTCCTAATATTTAATATCAGATGCTTAAAGTGGTATTGGTATTGTTCTGATTTCACAGTTCACCATAAGCATGACAATTGCAAAAGCAAATGAGTTTCACACAAGTAGATCAACAAATGACGGAAGACGTCGCTGCAAGAACTTGCATTTCTAAAATCCTCTGGTATATAAGTCCTCTACAGGCACATCCACCATGGCCTCATCCATAAAGCTTCCTCATCTCACTCCTCTTCACATCTCTAGTTGGAACTGATACTGATCATCATCTCATTCGTAATGACTTATTTAATGAATTTGATATCTCGTCAAATCTCTCAGATCCTCCAACCAAAATTGAAATAACGAACAAAGAAATCAATGAGTTGCTTTTCGATGTAAGTGATATTCACTATATAGACTTTAGTAAGATAATATGTTCATATAATTCACATGCTTGGTCTAAGGTTGATGCTATGTCTTCCACTTCATTGTCCTCACTATTGTCACTACAGACTCTTGTTGAGTGGTCCCGTCAATAATATTCACCACTTTGTTTCATATGGAAGAACTAGGTCCTCCCACATTATCCACTCATCATTGATAGGGTATATTCAAGTTATGGCTCTCTCCTTCATTTTGATATCTCTCTCTTGCCGTAACTTCAACCTCGAGTCATACATAGCAAATGCCAAATCATTCATTTTCTTTTGTTTGCAAACGACTTCTTTTCAATTCCACCTAATTTCAAAAGAAGCAAACATTCCCTCACAGAAATGATAAAACTAGGTGAGGTGACATAAGTAACTTAATGCTTCACTATCGCAAATGTGCTCCAATTCGTTCACATCCAGTGTGG
The DNA here is from genome assembly GCA_019149425.1 of Psidium friedrichsthalianum. Lineage (NCBI taxonomy): Eukaryota > Viridiplantae > Streptophyta > Magnoliopsida > Myrtales > Myrtaceae > Psidium > Psidium friedrichsthalianum. Next base: position 5,716 of record JAGVVM010016562.1, read on the forward strand.
AGCAACAAGTCAAACTCAAAGTTTTTCAAACATCTTCAATCCTGGACATTGATCTTAATAAGAATCGCACCACTTAGCTATAATTGTATGGGAATGTATCCCATGGTGCAACTATAATCATATTAAAATGTCTTAAGGGCAAGGATAAGATGTTACGTATATGCTGCAAAAGTATAAGGGTCAGTGACGTTACACCTAATGAAAGCTGCAATCTGTTTACCTCTTTTTAACATTATGAAAACTAAGCTAAATTTTGTCCCTTGCCTTGATCCATCAGCTCTTAAATGAACCCCATAGCATGGCTTGCATCAGAATTGGTCATCCTTAACTCCTTGATAAGTGGAGTTGCATCTCTCAAGCATGTCAACCCATTAGATCAAATTCCATGCGAGTGGGAAATTGTGCCTAAATTTTGTTACCTCCTCCACACTAGTATCTACTAAACCTTCATTCGTTAGAAGCAATGCAAGTCTTTTTTCCCGGAAAGGTATCTGAAGGTGGAGTAAGCTATTGCAAAAAGTGTAACTTAGGTACAATGAATTCCTTTCCTTTGTTAAAATATCTTAACCATGTAAGGAACAATGTTCTTCAGTATTAAGTTGTGATCATCCTACCCTTGCAATGGTTGCTTGATAAACTTTCCCCCCCCCTCAAAATTTCAAACATCAAATCTATACAATTAGCTGCACAATGTGTCCAAAACAACTTTTTCCTTTTCTCCATTAACATTTTTCAGCCAACTCATAGTTTGAAGCATAACTGTACAACTTGAATGATGTTTTCTTCAATGTTCTCTAGCTATGAAAAAGTTTAGCGGCAGATGTTGAAATGTCAGATGTATCTATGGGTGCTAAGAGCACTGTGCTTTTGGTCTATTCACCACAGAGCTGCAAATTGATCTCTTTCTTCTATCACCAACCATCGGACACAATAGTAGATTCCCTTTTTCTCTGCTCTTGTTTATACTCGTCAAGCACTCCGTTGCCCTCTCTACCTCCTTTCTCAGGTATCTTCCTAGTACCATTGTAGGATGGTGGTTTCAGATCAGACATGTTGTGCTATCTATTCAATCTTCTTCACTAGTTCTAGATTTTTCACATAATCAAAACGAACTGCACTACTATGAAAAATGACCTATATGTTGGCATGTTATATCATGTTAATCCTTCTTAAAAAGATTAGTAAGGGTTGATCGTTTCGGCTTCTTCACATAGCAATAGATTGTCTCCTGTCTCTTTTGCTTCTTCAATTGCTTTACCTCATTATCGTCATTTAATCATAAAATTTTTCTTTCTTTCTTTTCAAAATCTTCTGTTTGACTTTGGACAATGCCAAAAAATTTCTGTTCTACCAACATCAGGAGCTTTACAACATGGTTTGACATTATGACTTGTCCCAATTAAATGATGTTTTAACTGATAAGTTCCGCTAGCAAGGGTAACCTCACAATATTCATATTAGAATTTCGACTAGCATCATCAATCTCAATTGCATGCTGGCTATCCAGGGTCAGTCCTAGTACTTGAAGTATTCTCCCTAGTTTTCTTAACACCAAACATGATATTCAACAACTCCTAAAGCATGGATTGGGGGATTGATTCAACAAATAGTCATCTTTACTTTGGGCAAAAGTAAAGAACAGAGTACAGAGAGAACTTAACAATAACAGATGAGAGCAAGATGACCAACAGAGTCTCAGAATTGAGGATGGAGAAAAAATTTGCCTTCAAATGGCGTTGCTCTCCTGGTTGAACTCCCAAAGCTCATGAATCTTTTCTTCACTACTGCTCAAGCTCTGGATTTTCGGTCTTCAACCCTTCTCTTGCACAAAACAGGGAATAAATGAGAGAGATGACTAAGTCACTCTAATCATCTGATCTCTCTCTCTTCTCCTCTCTCTCTCTTTTGTGTCTTACAAGCCATCTCCTAATAACTAAGTCTGCCGGATAACCCTTTTATTTTTTTTTTTGGGGGGGGGGGGGGGGGGTTTGGGCCATAAAAGAAGCATATTTCTATTAATCAGTCTTGGGCTTGCAAAAAATGGCCCATTTTCAATATCCTAGGGCAAAAATGATCCTTGGGATCATATGTGGACTGCAACTCTTCATAAACCCATGGCCCTGGATTGCGATCCTGCTTCGCTTCCTATTACCTGCTTATTTTTTGAGTAACTTTGGATCATTTATGGAACTTCAGATCTTAGGATCATCATGCTTACATGAGGAAACTTGGGAGATATTACAAACAGGGGAAGCCATATTACAACCAGAGAGAACGTAGAGCACTTTTGACAACACTGGACCACATCATTTGGTCATCCCCAGAACCATGGGCTCTAGCTAAATAAAGAAGAGCTAGGAAGGAGTTGAACAAGAAAAGCATCCAACAATGAAAACTAAGAAAAGCTCGATCCAACAAATGGTACCACGCTCTGAAAACATGTATGGTCTGAACCATTACATGCTTGTTGACTGCTGAGAGCCAAAATGAATTTTCTTCTACCGTCTCCATTTTCCAACAGTCTTTTGAATAAAAGAGTTTCATCTCTTTATCAAATGTTCCCAACACAAACCACATAAGGTGAAGAGACATTTTTGTCGCTCAACAATTTGAGATCAAACAGCATACTTGCTTTGACAACTTTCACCAAAACAGAATTACATTATGAAGCCAATCTCCACATGAGTCACTCAAGAGGCTTGCTTAAAGATAAATAAGTTCTTAAATCTCAATAAGGAGAGTGATGGTCTTTTTGTGATGTCAACCATACTATCCCAAAGGCTGCTTTGGAGCTGTTCGATTCTCTTTGAAAGAAAACGGGAATTGGCTATAAAGAGACAAAAAGAGTTATGATGTCTTTCATACCACCCCAAGGGCTGTACTTTGGAGCCGTTCGATCCTCTTTCAGCAATGAAGACAGAAAATGAGTTGGAGACTTGAGAGATAATCCTTTTTAAAAACCACTAAGTGTATACTTTTCAATCTCTTGAAGATTCCCTCCCTAATATTAGATGATTGAAAAGAAGAGCCCAATGAAATTTGAAGTGTTACAAAGGAAGAACCCCAAGCATAACTTCACTGGCGTACTTTTCTAATTTTTTCTGCAACTTGGAAGTATAACAAAGATTGTGCTCAATTTCTTCACGAGAGGTCCTGGGTTCAAAACTTCACGGGGGGAAGTTTTTTAAAAGGTGACTTAAATGGTTGTGGGGTCTGCGGGTCCTCCGAGGACTACAGTGCTCACCGTGGTTTGAGCACAAGCTCGCCGGGCTGCGCGGACACGTGTTATCCAAAAAAAAAAAAAAAGATTTGTGCTAGTAGGCTCCTACCCAATGTTCTTGACAATTTTCCTATCCACTTTCACTGTCTAAGCAGAATTACTGTAGCTTGGTTTTTATATATCTTTGATTGGATGCTGCTGGGTTTCTAATCCACGATGCTGCTGGTGTTTCTAATCACATTTTCCTTTTGCAGTGGGAGATACTATTATCTCCCCAGTTCGCCCACTAGTTGATTTCTCTTGTTGTCTTTCTATGGATGATTGGCGTTGAACGGTGTTGTGCTTCACTTTGGTCTGATTTCCCTGCTGCGGAGCAGATGATGAGCGATTACTGAGCTATCACCAAAGGTGCGTCTTCTTATTTTGAAGCTTATTGGTCTCTGGACGAAGGCATTGATATGGTTTAATTGATATTGAAATGTTACAGGCTGTTTCTTTTAAGTCAGCATATTTGTCCTTGCATGTCGACAATGTCAAATATATTCTCCTCTATACCTGTTCATTTGACAGGTAGGACTATCTTGAATATATATTTGCTTTTGATGGATAGGTGTCTTCAAATGGAATAGCCAAAGATGATCTGAGAAGGAAGTCTTGGATATTAGTTGTAATGGGTGCTGTTTGTTTTGTCATTACAGCATCCAGATTTCTTGTGGCGACTCTATTTCTTCATGTCATCATGGGTCTTATGGGTTTTTACCTGATAGCTCTCTTCTGCATGGTGGTAGAGGTATGACTCATTTTGCTATCAATTTTTGCTGTTGAGAAACTTTTGAAGATATGATCAAATGCTTAGCATGATCCCTCACCAAATCTGCACGACGTCCTCGTGCAGCTGACAATGTGTATTAGTCTTTCGGTATCTGTATTCCTCGGTGTTTGATTTTATTTATTTATCCATTTTCTGTTCTTTTATCTTCTGGGGATTTTCTCCTTTGGGGGGAAGTTGGGGGTGTTACTTCTTGAGGCGCGAAGGCAGGATGTGTGGAGGTTGGGAAACAAAGGTGTAGTCTCCGTAAATGATATTTTGATCTGCAATGAGAAAAACTAATGCAATAATCTGATCAACCACAAAAAATCAGATATGCTGATGTAATCCAAAGTTATTGTGCAATAAGTTTGAATCAGCAAGAATGAGGGAAAAAATTACTGGGACAGTTAAGGAGAAAAAATTTAAACAGATAATACCAATCTCTGTATATAACTACAGACCGTTCTCTCCAGGAAGTTCAGTTGTCTTCCTTTTAGGCCTCTATTTTCAAGCATTTTATTTCAAGATCCTCTAAGCTACTATGCAAGCTAATGAATGTGGAACTATTTTTAGAGAAACCACCAAAGTTAGAGTACAAATCTAATGTTTAATCCACAAACAGTATTGGAGATCAGATCGTTTCCATACTAGGTTATCAACCAAGAGATTCTGTCTCGTGCTGCTACACTTTCGTTTAGTATTGCAACTTGATGGCCAATCATACAGGTAAGAGGGTTTCAAAAATTGAGACATTTTCTGAGGTCATTCACAGGAACATTTAGATAGCTTATGCAGAGAAGTGAAGGACTGTAGATGTTCTTGCTTCATTGAGTAATGTGGAGATGGAAATATATACTACTTTAATTGCTGGCAGAAGGCCACGATAGAGTTAACTCTCTGTAAGCCTCACGGAGGATTACCCAAATTTCACTTTCAATCTGCACTCACTGCAATGTGCGATGTTTTGTTCTATAGACTAGTCCTTTGTATGCCGCGTTTTGTGGAATATCAAATCTTGTCATCTAGTCCATGGTTTTTCTCAGTATAAGTGCGAAATTGGTAAGAGTAGTGTGTTATCAAATTTTTTTTTTTTCACTTACCCATGATTCTTTTCACAGGGAATGCTTCTATTATATTAAGTTTAATCTCAAGGTATCCTCTTAATCCTTTAGTTACATTATCAAAGATGTTAGATTTCTCTATGTCAGACAGCTTACTTGTTAAGTCTTATAAAAGGGCAGCCCGGTGCACGATAGATCCCCGCGAGGCGGGGGTCGGGAAGGCCCCACCACAAAGGGGAAATGGAGGCCAAAAAAAAAAAAAAAAAAAAAAAGCTTACCCTGCATTTGCAAGGAGACTGCGTCCAAGGCTCGAACCCGTGACCTCCAAGTCACACGGCAACACCTTAACCAGATGCCCAAGGTCCTCTTACTTTGTTAAGTCTTATGAGCAGAAAATCCAGAAAACCCGTAGCCAGAAGATGGTTAATAACCTCTGTATAGGAGCAGGTTCATTGATCTCTATTATTGTGCTAGTTCCTTGGAAGATTCTGCCATATTCTGGGCTGTACATCAGAATGGCTTCGGGCTGGATTGGACAAAGAATTCTTGTGAGTTCACTGCATTGGACTTTATCTATTTATTATTTGTTTTTGCTTGCGCATGGGATTGGAGATAAACAGGGATTGTCATCTGGATGCTTCATATATTTTTTTTATTGGTTAGTCTAGAATTTAAGTGTGCTCACACAATTTAGGGTTGCTTTATTTGCCTGGGTCCATCTAAGGAAGGTCTTGCACAAGGTGGAGTGTATATAAACTAGTTCAAATGAGGAAAGTGTTGTGTTTGTTGCCAATAAAATGGCAGTGCATTCGTGTAAATCGTCCAATTATGGGAGATCAGGAAATCCTACAGAGCAGTGAGATGGGAGGAAGTAATTCATGCGTATTACTGTTATATTACTTAAGTGGTTTCTAGGTTTTATTTCTTTTTATTTACTTGGGGGCATCTGGTCATTGTACATAGTTACTATATATATTGAGATAGGTCTAGGGTGGTGAATACACAGAAATTGAAAGACGTTCTTTTTGCGCTTACGTTTGCTTCTCTCTCTCTCTTCATCTCCTCTCGTTTTCTCTCTTTCCTTCTCTCTCTTGCCTAAATTCCACAGCCTCTTTAAATCAGCTTTGGGACATGGTATCAGAGCAGACTAACTACCTGATCTGACGTGTCGCTGGTTTGAGAGTCCCCTAATACCCTTTTTCCTGCTCTGGTGTGCAGGCCACCTCAAGCTGCAATTTTTACTATTCTTTCCTCGTCTCGCTTCATATAAGACTAGGAGAAATCAAATCCATCAAGTTCTCTTCGGTATGGATGTGTTGCGGCTCATGGATCACAACACTTACTAATCAGTGGATTCAAGGGTCAGAATATTCGTTAATCATGGTTGACTGGTATTGTATGAGTTCATCAAAAATTACATGATGTTGGTATGCTTATACCGAGCGAAGGGCTGTTTATATTTTGCGCTGAAGTTCAATCCTTCTGACTGTGGTAGATAATATTATTTGGAGATTATCGGCAATGAGTACAGTAAGTCTTCTCCAGACAGTATTAATGTTCAGATACCACTATTAAATTAAATGGAGCCTTAATACTTGTTTGGGTAAGCTGCAAAGTCTATATTAATGCTAAGGGGAACTCAATATCTTACAAACTCCCCCTCCTGATGTGATGCTAAAGGAGTATAAGGACTGGATGAGAGAGAATGACAACTTTGGTGTGTTATGGAACCTCCCAATATGGAGACATCTATTGCTGCCTAATGTGATGTTCCACACAACTGCCAAGGAATTTGGGATGATCTATGGAGAGCTACCACAGGATAAAACATGTCTTAGAGTTTATGAATGTACGAGAAGATCTTTATGTTAAACAGGGGGACAAACTCTTGGAGAGGATTACAGTGCCTTGAAAGCATGTGGGAAGAATCAATCTTTATCAAACCGATCACTATGATCTTGAAAGCCTAAAGGCCAACGAGCTGAATTCAAGTGGCAAATTTCTATCTGGGTGAAGTTGACTTGCAGCCGTGAAGAGTCAGCTTTGCTGGAGAGAATGGTTTTTTATTTTTCCCTAAAATTCTAGGAACATTCTCTCCAGCAAGAAGCTGACTCTTCACGGGCTTTGCAAGTCAAACATTCAACCCAGATAGAAATTTGGCACTTGAAATTCAGCTCGTTGGGCCTTTAGGTCTTTCAAGACATCAGTAGGCTCGGTGATAAAGATTGAAGTCTTCCCACATGCCTTTCAAAAGCACTGTAATACTCTCCAAGAGATTTGTCCCCCTGTTTAAAATTAAAGATCTTCTCGTACAATCATAAAATCTAGACATGTTTTTATACTGTGAGGAGCTCTCAATAAGATCATCCCCACTCCCCTTGGCACGTTGTGTCTCCCCCCTCCCCACGTGTGGAACTGCAATAGCAGACAATAGAGGCTCGAAACTAGCTGTTCCCATAACCACGACCAAAAGATGTGTCATTCTCTCTATATCCAAGATCCTTATATCTTTCCCAGCCAATCTAGCGAGAAGGTAAGGAGGGGAGTGTGAGTAAGATAATTGAGTTTCCCTTAGCATCTCAATATAGACTTTGACAGCGTAAGCCCATAAAAGTAATTAGAGGCTCCATTCTAATTAATAGTGTAATCTGAACATAATACGTGTGTCTGGAGAAGATACTGTAATAGATACTCATGACGATAATCTCTCAACATAAATATATATCTACCACACGGATCAAGAGATTGGAAACTTCAGCGCAAAATATAAAAACAAGCCTTCGCTCGGCTCTAAATCAAATACCAACATATCATGCTATTTTTGATGAAACATCATACAATACCGTCAATCAAATGATTAACCGAAATATTCTGACCCTTGAAATCCACGGATTAGTAAGGGGCTCCCTATGCACTGTTGTGAATCCATAGCCGCAAACAAATCCATAGCCGCAAAGCAGAACTTGATGGATTTGATTTCTCTCAGTCTATATGAGCGAGGAGAGACTAGGAAAGACATAGATAAAAATATGCAGCTGAGGTGGCCTGCACACCAGAGAAGGAAAAGGGGTATAGGGGACTCTAAACCAAGCGACACGATCAAGGAATCAGGTAGTTTAGTTAGATCTGCTCTGATACTCATGTCACAAAGCTGATAAAGAGCCTGTGGAATGTAGGACAAGAGAGGAGAAGGAAAGAGGACGAAAACGAGAGGAGATGAAGAGAAGAGAGGAGAGGCAAACGTAAAGCCAAAAAGAACGTCTTTCAATTTCTGATGTATTCACCACCTAGACCTAATCGCAAATATATATAAACTTAGTACAATGGACCATAATGCCCACACGTAAGGAAAAAGAAATAAAACCTAGAAAAACACTTAAGTTAATATAACAGTTGAATAACATGAGCAGATTTACTTCCTACATCTCACTGCTCTGTAGGAATCTTCTGAATCGTACACATATACGATTAACACAACTGCATCCATTATTGCACAAATCCAAACCACTTTCTCATGTTGGAAAACTAGCTATATATCATTACACTCCACCTTGTGCAAAGACCTTCCTTAGATGGACCAAGGCAACACCGAAACCTAAGGGCAACCTAAATTGTAGCGGTGAAAGCACACGATTAAAAATATTTCTAGACTTAACACAAAAATAAAGACAACACAGTAATATGAAGCATCCAAGGATGACAAAGTCGTTATCTAAGCCCATGCCAGCAAAACAAATAAATAAATAGAGTAAAGTCCAATGCAGTGAATCACAAGAATATCTTGTCCAATCCCAGCCCACGAAGCCTTCTGAGTACAGGCCAAATATGGCCAATGCCAGTGCCAAGGAACTAGCACAATAATAGAGATCAATGACACCTCTCTATCAGAGGTATATTTTAACCATTTCTGGCTACGGTTTCTGGATTTTTTGCTTTCATAGACTTAACCAAAGTAAGAGGCGGAGCCTTGGAGCATATGGTTAAGGTGTCGGCCGTGTGACTTGGAGGTCACTGGGTTCGAGCCTTGGACGCAGTATCTTTGCAAATGAAGGTTGAAGGCTGCCTCCATCACCTTTTGTGGTGGCGGCCCTTTCCCCGAAACCCCCACCTCTCTCGGGGATGTATCGTGCACCGGCTGCCCTTTTTATAAGGACTTAACAAAGTAAGCATGTCTAGACAGAGAAAATCTATCATCTTGATAATGGAACTAAAGGATTAAGAGGATACCTTGAGATTAACCTAATATAATAGAAGGCATTCCCTGTGAAAAGATCATGTAAGTGAAACAAAAAAAAATTGATAACACACTACCTTACCAATTCGCACTATACCGAGGAAAAACCAATGGACAGAGAAAAACAAGATGATATTCACAAAACCGGATACAAAAGGACTAGTCTATAGAACAGAAACATCACACATTGCAGTGAGTGCAGATTGAAAGGGAAATTTCGGTAATGATCCGTGAGCGTTACAGGAGCGTTAACTCTATCTTGGCTCTGCAGCAATTAAAGTAGTATATATTTCCATCTCCACATTACTCAATGAAGCCAAGAACAATCTACAGTCCTTCACATTCTCTGACAAAAGCTATCTAAATGTTCCTGTGAAGGACTCAGGAAAATGTCTCAATTTGTTTCTTACATGTGATGATTGCCAAGCAAGTTGCGATTACTAAAACGAAACTGTAGCAGCACGACAGAATCATCTGGTTGATAATCTAATATGGAAACGGATCTACTCCAATACTGTGGGATTAAACGTTAGATTGTGTAACTATAACTTGGTGGTTTCTCTATAAATATTTCACATCATTAGCTTTGAATAGTAGCTAGAGGATCTGAAATAAAATGCCTATGAAATAAGGCCTAAAAGGAAGACAATGACTTCCATGGAAGATAACACTCTGTATTATATACAGTGATGTATTATCTGTTTAAATTTTCTTCTCCTAACTGTCCCATGTAATGTTTTCCTTATTCTTACTGATTCAAACTTATTGAACAATAACTTTGGAGACATCAGCATATCTGAATTTTTGTGTTGATCAGGATATTGCATTAGTTTTTCTCATTGCAGAATCAAAATATCATTTAGGGACTACAACAATTTGTTCCCCAACTCCCACACATCCTGCCTTCGCGCCCTAGAAGTAACACCCCCCACTCCCCATACACAAACAGAGAAAAATCCCCAGAAGAAAAAGAACAGAAAAATGGATAAAGAATAAAATCAAGACTGAGGAATACAGATACACAGAGAAGGATCTAACTAACACATGATAGAGAGCCTGCTACTAGGAACGCGTGCAAGTTTGGATAAGTACATGTCATTTCTAGTGTAGGACATGCTAAGGCATTTGCTATATACATCTCAAAAGTGCTCAAACAGCAAAAATGGAATAGCTAAAATGAGCATTACCTCCATACACCAAGAAGAAGAGGATACAGCACCCATAAAGACCCATGATGACATGAAGAAATGTGTAGCACAAGAAATCGATGCTGTAATGACAAAACCCACAGCACCCATACACTTATATCCAAGATTCCTTCCAATCTTCATCTTTCCAGTGAAACAACGCTACCGGATCACCATTTGAAGACACTACCATCAATAACCCGGTGTAAAAATATTATTCAAATATTCTACGTCAAATGGGACCAGGTATAGAGTATGAATACGCATTGGACTTGCGACATGCATAAACGGACAAATATGCG
>JAGVVM010016564.1:0-13062 GCA_019149425.1 Psidium friedrichsthalianum
CTATTTTTGCCGACATTCGTTTGGGTCTTGAAGTCCACCGACACTTTTTCACATTACTCTTCCCATCTTTCTCTTTCATCGCTAAAATCTCCCCTTTGAAGTCGCTCTTCTCACTTTTCTCTCCACATTCTTTTCCTTCACCCGCGTCTCTTATCACTTCTGTCTTCTATCTTCTTATTTGTGTCTTACGATAACCATGGAATAAATTTTTGTTTATTTCACCAATGTCTTCCATCAATTACCATAAGCTTCATCAATATTAAGTAATTTTTCTTTTTTTTTTTTTAGGTACGTGTCGATGTAAGATATTGCTATTCTCATCAAATTGAGCACTTTCTACTGCAAAAAATCACCAAATATTTGGGTAAGTTTTCTTAACTTGGTAATTTTTTCATTTTTTTTACGTCGAATTTTTTTTTAAGTATGTATATATTTGAAGGAAGACATGTATTTGTCGCTAAGTTCATTGGTAATTAGGCATGACACCTATTTTTCGTTGCTAAGTAGCGAAGACGGAACTACCGTCGTCGCTAGTTAGGACGATTATGAATATTTTGTCGCTAATTAGCAACGGTAGAGCTTTTTTCGTCGCTATTAGCGACGGCAGGACTGGTTCATCGCTAATTAGGTGACAGCAAGATTTTTCGTTGCTAATTAGCGACGAAATTATTTTTTTATTCCCTATTTTCGTCGCAACTTTCGTGGAAAATTCCGTCGCTAATTAGCAACGAATTTTTCCATGAATAATTGTCGTCACAAATTAGCAACGAAAATTCCCGACGAATACGTTTCGGTTGCAAATTGGCGACGAATTTTGTCGCAAAAAAATTTCGTCGCAATTTAGCGACGAAAGTTGAATTTTTCGTCGCTAAATTTTGCGTCGCCTATTAGCGATAAATATGTTTTTCGTCGCAAAATTCGTCGCAAAGTAATTTAGTGACGAATTTTAATCAAAAATTTCGTCGCTAATTTCGTTGTTAAAACCTTGTTTTTGTAGTGATGTCACTAGAATATTTTAAATATAAATTTGACATATTTTTTTTGTCGGAATCTCTTGCCGTTGACACTTAAGTGATTTTTTTTTATCTAATTTGATATTTAGGTGAGTCGAGACGAAAATTTTGGCATTGGAATGAGCACCATATACAAACTTTGACACTTGCAGTGTCCTTCTACCCAAACTTTTGTAGATTATCTTTACAATTATGTTCATTCATCATTGCTGTAACCATTCCTCTCCAATTTGCACAAGACCTGTCACATTATAAGCATTAAATCACCACAACGCCACGGGCCATAGCCATTGAGCTCATGTTGTTGATTTGGAACGGCAGAGCTAATTTCCAGAGCTGATTTTTTCTGATCCTTACTCTGTCTCTTTGTAAAACATGAGAGTCAAATCTTGCACTTATGATACTAGCGTCCCATTTTCAATCATTTACCAGTAGGATTGCATGTATATTGGCATCATTGGAGGTGATTGAAGCATTCAGTTCCGTGAATAATGGGTTGGTGAATTCATGTGGATTGAATCTACTGGTGGTCCCTGCCTTCTTCTCCGTTCATTTTTTCTCATGAAGTCTCCAATTAAACATCCGATTTGTTCCTATGTCCCTAAACCGGAAACTAGACTAACTAGATACCTCTAGAACCAAAAATCGGACCACCAATCTCGATCGAGTCCGAGTGATCCCAATTTGGTCGGTCTGATTTGCTCACCCCTATCGTTGGCCACTGGTTGGGGCTCGGCGGCCCCCGTCAACTTGCATCCACTCAAGAATATTTTATTTGTGTTTTTATATTTTTAGTTTTTAGCTCATTTTTAAGTTTAAGACTGAATTTTTTTTAAAGAAATTCTTGAGTGGACTGATTTTTTAAATAAATTGCCACGTGGACTTACTTCTTCATGATAAATGGCATGTCACTAGAATATTTTAAATATAAATTTCACATATATTATTTTTTCGAATCTCTTAACCGTTGATACTTAAGTGATCTTTTTTTTAATCCAAGACAAAAATTTTGCCCGTAGAATGAGCACCGTATACAAACTTTGATACTTGCGGTGTCCTACTACTACCCAAACGTTTGTAGATTATCTTCACAATTATGTTCATTCATCATTGCTGTAACCATTCCTCTCCAATTTGCACAAGACCCATCACATTATAAGCATTAAATCACCACAACGCCATGGGCCATAGCCATTGAGCTCATGTTTGATTTGGGACGGCAGAGCAAATTTCCAGGGATGATTTTTTTTTTCTCTTTTTTTTATCCTTACTCTGTCTCTTTGCGAAGCGTGGGAGTCAAATCTCTCACTTATAATACTAGCGTCCCATTTTCAATTTCTTTACCAGTAACATCGCATGTCTATTGGCATCGTTGGAGGTGATTGAAGCATTCAAGTTCCGTGAGTAATGCGTTTGAATTCATGTGGATTGAATCTACTGTGGTCCCTGCCTTCTTCTCCGTTCATTTTTATCTCATGAAGTCTCCAATTAAACATGCGCGATGCTTGGCCAAAGTCTTCCAAATTGGCGTGTTCCTGGGAAAATTTCTGGATCCCGACAAGCTTGTGGAGCAGACTTGCTTTACTCTAAATTTGACGAGTTTTCATTCACCAATGATTTCTGTATAAGAAAAAAGGGAAATGAAGAAAATGAAGAGATAAATTTACAAAGATATTATCACCAGACGAACTAATACAAATGGCGATACTATAATTTCCTTTTTAAAGTTCCGTGATGAATATATTAATGGAACTAATAAGATACTTCAAGGAAAACAGAAACAAAATCAAGTAAAAAGGGAAAAGAAAAAGGCCTCAATAACTTAAAGATCAAATCAGAAAAATTGGATACTCATTGTATGCTTTTAAAAGGTTAATTAGGACGAAAAAAGATTGGTCAATAAATTATAATATCACCTAATGTTTTGACATGGGCAAAGCCTGTCCACAAATTTGGTTCAAAGTTCAAACTAGCTGTGGGATATTGATCGTGTTGCGCGGGATAGTCACTGGCCGTGAACGACGGGGACGTACCGTGGAGACTCCGGTAGCATAGAAAGTGGAGAGTCTACATTAGAAGGCTGGTTTTCATTCTTAAGGCTGAAGTAGGCTGTAGCTCACCTCAAGGAGCACGCAAATTTCATCATAACATGGCTTCAGTGGTACTAGGAATTCTTCTAGTACTTGTTGCGCTTCCCCTTTCCGCCGAAGCTCAGACCCGCGGCAACTTAACCTTGGGCTACTCGTTGACAGCGGATGACAGGAACTCTTCCTTGCTATCGCCATCGGGCGAGTTCGCGTTCGGGTTCCGGAAAATGGGAAGAGGAGCTCATTTGTTGGCTATATGGTTCGAGAAGATAGAGGAAAAAACCATAGTCTGGTCAGCGAACGGCGATAATCTAGCACCAGAAGGGTCGAAAGTCCAGTTGACTGCCGATGTCGGGCTGGTGCTTGCCGACCCAAAAGATGGAAAATTGTGGTTTCTAACCTGACCAACACTAGCGTGGCGTATGCGGCCATGCTCGACACGGGGAACTTCATTTTAGCGAGCAGGAACCATGACAACTTGTGGGATACGTTCAGCCGACCGACCGATACAATACTGCCTACTCAACGGCTAGATCTAGGGAGCAAAGTTGACGCTCGCTACTCAGAAGTTAATTACTCCCCGGGGAGATTCCACTTGATACTGCAAGGCGATGGAAACCTCGTGTTATTTGCCACTCCTACCCGCTGGACACCTTGGATTCATACTGGGCTTCCGACACCGTAGGTAGCGGCTTCCGGTTGATATATAATCAAAGTGGTCAGGTCTACCTCGCAGCAAGGAATGGAACGGTACTCACTACTGTCGCCTCAAACACAGGTCCAGCCAGTGGAGTCTACCAAAGAGCGATCCTTGAATATGACGGGGTCTTCCGGCAATATGTCCACCCTAAGACGGCGAATTCGAGTTCCGGCTGGGCAATGGGCTGGTCAATGGCCTCTTCCCCTGTCCCTCCAAACATATGCACAAGCATCATGCAAAGTATCGGTCCCGGCGCTTGTGGCTTCAACAGCTACTGTAGTCTTGGAGACGATCAGAGGCCCCGATGCCACTGCCCCCCTGGGTATACTCCGTTGGATTCAACGAACGAGATGAACGGATGCAGACAAGACTTTGCACCACAGAGTTGTGACGAAAGTAGGCCCGAAACAGAACAGTTTCACTTTGAAGCCCCTGCTCAATACAACTGGCCACTTTCTGATTATGAGCGTAGCCCGGCACAAACTGAGGACCGGTGCAGAGAGGCTTGCTTGGCTGATTGTTTTTGCGCTCTTTGCTATTTTCGGCGCAAGCCGAACTTGCTGGAAAAAGAAGAGCCCTCTTTCAAATGGAAGGATGGAGCCTACGGAGACTGCAAAAGCTCTGATCAAGGTCAGGATACAGAACTCGACTTCAAAATCCACAGGAGACGGCCAGAAGAAAAAAAAGAATTCAACTCTGATTATCATCGGATCAGTGCTGCTGAGTAGCTCTGTGTTGTGTGATCTTGCTTTTACTCCTCATTACCTATTTAATTTATAGACGCTTCCGATCTAGGGATTCTAAGTTGTCACGACCGGTCCAGATCAATCAAGCTACAGGCACGCAGACTTTCACTTATCAGGAACTTCAAGAAGCAACAGACGGATTCAAAGAAGAACTGGGTAAGGGCGCTTTTGGAACAGTGTACAAAGGAGCTCTCAGATCCGAAGATACTAACTCCGTGGCGGTAAAAGTGTTGGCCACAAAGACCGGAGAAAGCGAAAAAGAGTTTGAAAGAGAAGTGAGTGTGATCGGCCAAACTAACCACAAGAACTTAGTGCAGTTGCTTGGATTCTGCAACGAGGGTCAACACCGACTCCTGGTGTATGAATTCATGAGCAACGGCAGCTTGGCAGATTTTCTTTTTGGCTCTTCAAGGCCTAGCTGGTACAGAAGAGTAGAAATTGCCTGTGGTGTTTGCGCGGGGCTATCTTACTTGCATGATGATTGCACCAGGCATATAATCCACTGCGACATCAAGCCGCAAAACATTCTTCTCGATGGCTCTCTGACCGCGAAAATATCAGACTTTGGAATGGCCAAGCTCTTGAACGCGAACCAAACACGAACCACCACTGGGGTCAGAGGAACCAGAGGTTATTTAGCGCCGGAATGGTTCAGGAACATGCCTATTTCTGGCGAAGTAGACATTTACAGCTTCGGCATTCTGTTGCTTGAGCTCATCTGCTGCAGAAAGAACTACGAGCCAGAAGCGAAAGTGAAGCTCAAGTTATACTGGTCGACTGGGTTTATGACTGCTACCACGAAGGGAAGGTACCTCTGCTGGGATAGCGACGAGGAGGCATCAAGTGACGTGAAGAGGGTGATGAGATTTGTGATGACAGCATTGTGGTGCATCCAGGAAGACCCGGCTTTGAGGCCGACCATGAAGAAAATCACTCAGATGTTGGAAGGAGCTGTTGAAGTCCCAGTCCCTCCAGATCTAAGCTCTTTTATCACTTCAGTATGATATTGCTTATTCAGACAACTGGTGTCTGTAATCATGAATTGTATTTGTATGGTCCGTAAGTGCTACTACGCCAGACTAAATTTTCCCGCAGCATCTTCAAATTGATCCAGCTTGAATAGCTAAATCGTCCTGAAGTTTAACACTCCCTAGCATGGATCGAAGAGAGCTTGACGATTGTTGGCAAAAGGGATTGCAGGCGAGCCAGTATAAAGTTATGAAAAGAGACTTAAATTGCTGAGTGATCAGTAACTCCATCGACTGCTACAGTTTTGGTCACTGAAAAATTAAACTCACAGGCATAATTGTTATGAATCTCTTCGTAATTCTTCAGGGATCATATCCTGTATGTCACAGGAAAACCAATGCTAATGCGGCTCCATCACGGCATTTTCATCGACAATTTTGCTTCATCGAAAATGTGTTCACCTCAGTAGACCTCATCTGCTAAATTAGACTGATGAGAACCACATGAAACTTGCTGAACCTCAACTCATGGATCAGTGCCCTGAAATCCCAATTTTCAAGAATGCTGCTGCCTTTTTATTCATATCGAAAGGACTCACTTCCTCTAGCTGACCACTTCTTGGAGACCAAAGAAATCGCAGTCCGTAAATCATGTAGTTTGAAGCATAATCAAACGAACTTTCTTCTTGATTCACCCGTTGAGAAATTGCGGGAGTGACACGAGGCAGACAATATTCTGAGCAAATGCATAACTTTCCAAATGATACTTGGAGATCTTGTATAAACCACTCAGTGAACCACGGTCGATGCCATTTGATAGGGAAAACTGTTTAAAAAAGTCTTAAACCTTTTACACTTTTGCCAATCCAGTCCTAAACCTTTTAAATTTGTTGATTCAGTCCTAAAGCTTTTCACCTTTTGCCTATTCAATTCTAATGGCCGGATATCGCTAACGTCGACAACGGCCGACCTACGTGGTATCGGCGGCACTAATGTGGATAATTTTTAATAATTTATAAAAATATTAGATTTTATTTTTTTTTCCTATTTTTCTTTTTGGCTTGAGAGGTGGCAGGGTTTGCTGGCCCCTTTCCGACTATTAGGACTGAATAGGCAAAAGGTGAAAAGGTTTAAGTCGGCAAACTTTAAAGTTTTATGACTGAATTGGCAAAAGTGTAAAAGGTTTAAGACTTTTTTAAACAGTTTTCCCTATCAAATGGCATCGACCGTGGTTCACTGAGTGGTTTATACAAGATCTCCAAGTATCATTTGGAAAGTTATGCATTTGCTCAGAATATTGTCTGCCTCGTGTCACTTCCCGCAATTTCTCAACGGGTGAATCAAGAAGAAAGTTCGTTTGATTATGCTTCAAACTACATGATTTACGGACTGCGATTTCTTTGGTCTCCAAGAAGTTGGTCAGCTAGAGGAAGTGAGTCCTTTCGATATGAATAAAAAGGCAGCAGCATTCTTGAAAATTGGGATTTCAGGGCACTGATCCATGAGTTGAGGTTCAGCAAGTTTCATGTGGTTCTCATCAGTCTAATTTAGCAGATGAGGTCTACTGAGGTGAACACATTTTCGATGAAGCAAAATTGTCGATGAAAATGCCGTGATGGAGCCGCATTAGCATTGGTTTTCCTGTGACATACAGGATATGATCCCTGAAGAATTACGAAGAGATTCATAACAATTATGCCTGTGAGTTTAATTTTTCAGTGACCAAAACTGTAGCAGTCGATGGAGTTACTTGATCACTCAGCAATTTAAGTCTCTTTTCATAACTTTATACTGGCTCGCCTGCAATCCCTTTTGCCAACAATCGTCAAGCTCTCTCTTCGATCCATGCTAGGGAGTGTTAAACTTCAGGACGATTTAGCTTATTCAAGCTGGATCAATTTGAAGATGCTGCGGGAAAATTTAGTCTGGCGTAGTAGCACTTACGGACCATACAAATACAATTCATGATTACAGACACCAGTTGTCTGAATAAGCAATATCATACTGAAGTGATAAAAGAGCTTAGATCTGGAGGGACTGGGACTTCAACAGCTCCTTCCAACATCTGAGTGATTTCTTCATGGTCGGCCTCAAAGCCGGGTCTTCCTGGATGCACCACAATGCTGTCATCACAAATCTCATCACCCTCTTCACGTCACTTGATGCCTCCTCGTCGCTATCCACCAGCAGAGGTACCTTCCCTTCGTGGTAGCAGTCATAAACCCAGTCGACCAGTATAACTTGAGCTTCACTTTTCGCTTCTGGCTCGTAGTTCTTTCTGCAGCAGATGAGCTCAAGCAACAGAATGCCGAAGCTGTAAATGTCTACTTCGCCAGAAATAGGCATGTTCCTGAACCATTCCGGCGCTAAATAACCTCTGGTTCCTCTGACCCCAGTGGTGGTTCGTGTTTGGTTCGCGTTCAAGAGCTTGGCCATTCCAAAGTCTGATATTTTCGCGGTCAGAGAGCCATCGAGAAGAATGTTTTGCGGCTTGATGTCGCAGTGGATTATATGCCTGGTGCAATCATCATGCAAGTAAGATAGCCCCCGCGCAACACCACAGGCAATTTCTACTCTTCTGTACCAGCTAGGCCTTGAAGAGCCAAAAAGAAAATCTGCCAAGCTGCCGTTGCTCATGAATTCATACACCAGGAGTCGGTGTTGACCCTCGTTGCAGAATCCAAGCAACTGCACTAAGTTCTTGTGGTTAGTTTGGCCGATCACACTCACTTCTCTTTCAACTCTTTTTCGCTTTCTCCGGTCTTTGTGGCCAACACTTTTACCGCCACGGAGTTAGTATCTTCGGATCTGAGAGCTCCTTTGTACACTGTTCCAAAAGCGCCCTTACCCAGTTCTTCTTTGAATCCGTCTGTTGCTTCTTGAAGTTCCTGATAAGTGAAAGTCTGCGTGCCTGTAGCTTGATTGATCTGGACCGGTCGTGACAACTTAGAATCCCTAGATCGGAGCGTCTATAAATTAAATAGGTAATGAGGAGTAAAAGCAAGATCACAAACACAGAGCTACTCAGCAGCACTGATCCGATGATAATCAGAGTTGAATTCTTTTTTTTCTTCTGGCCGTCTCCTGTGGATTTTGAAGTCGAGTTCTGTATCCTGACCTTGATCAGAGCTTTTGCAGTCTCCGTAGGCTCCATCCTTCCATTTGAAAGAGGGCTCTTCTTTTTCCAGCAAGTTCGGCTTGCGCCGAAAATAGCAAGAGCGCAAAACAATCAGCCAAGCAAGCCTCTCTGCACCGGTCCTCAGTTTGTGCCGGGCTACGCTCATAATCAGAAAGTGGCCAGTTTGTATTGAGCAGGGGCTTCAAAGTGAACTGTTCTGTTTCGGGCCTACTTTCGTCACAACTCTGTGGTGCAAAGTCTTGTCTGCATCCGTTCATCTCGTTCGTTGAATCCAACGGAGTATACCCAGGGGGGCAGTGGCATCGGGGCCTCTGATCGTCTCCAAGACTACAGTAGCTGTTGAAGCCACAAGCGCCGGACCGATACTTTGCATGATGCTTGTGCATATGTTTGGAGGGACAGGGGAAGAGGCCATTGACCAGCCCATTGCCCAGCCGGAACTCGAATTCGCCGTCTTAGGGTGGACATATTGCCGGAAGACCCCGTCATATTCAAGGATCGCTCTTTGGTAGACTCCACTGGCTGGACCTGTGTTTGAGGCGACAGTAGTGAGTACCGTTCCATTCCTTGCTGCGAGGTAGACCTGACCACTTTGATTATATATCAACCGGAAGCCGCTACCTACGGTGTCGGAAGCCCAGTATGAATCCAAGGTGTCCAGCGGGGTAGGAGTGGCAAATAACACGAGGTTTCCATCGCCTTGCAGTATCAAGTGGAATCTCCCCGGGGAGTAATTAACTTCTGAGTAGCGAGCGTCAACTTTGCTCCCTAGATCTAGCCGTTGAGTAGGCAGTATTGTATCGGTCGGTCGGCTGAACGTATCCCACAAGTTGTCATGGTTCCTGCTCGCTAAAATGAAGTTCCCCGTGTCGAGCATGGCCGCATACGCCACGCTAGTGTTGGTCAGGTTAGAAACCACAATTTTCCATCTTTTGGGTCGGCAAGCACCAGCCCGACATCGGCAGTCAACTGGACTTTCGACCCTTCTGGTGCTAGATTATCGCCGTTCGCTGACCAGACTATGGTTTTTTTCCTCTATCTTCTCGAACCATATAGCCAACAAATGAGCTCCTCTTCCCATTTTCCGGAACCCGAACGCGAACTCGCCCGATGGCGATAGCAAGGAAGAGTTCCTGTCATCCGCTGTCAACGAGTAGCCCAAGGTTAAGTTGCCGCGGGTCTGAGCTTCGGCGGAAAGGGGAAGCGCAACAAGTACTAGAAGAATTCCTAGTACCACTGAAGCCATGTTATGATGAAATTTGCGTGCTCCTTGAGGTGAGCTACAGCCTACTTCAGCCTTAAGAATGAAAACCAGCCTTCTAATGTAGACTCTCCACTTTCTATGCTACCGGAGTCTCCACGGTACGTCCCCGTCGTTCACGGCCAGTGACTATCCCGCGCAACACGATCAATATCCCACAGCTAGTTTGAACTTTGAACCAAATTTGTGGACAGGCTTTGCCCATGTCAAAACATTAGGTGATATTATAATTTATTGACCAATCTTTTTTTCGTCCTAATTAACCTTTTAAAAGCATACAATGAGTATCCAATTTTTCTGATTTGATCTTTAAGTTATTGAGGCCTTTTTCTTTTCCCTTTTTACTTGATTTTGTTTCTGTTTTCCTTGAAGTATCTTATTAGTTCCATTAATATATTCATCACGGAACTTTAAAAAGGAAATTATAGTATCGCCATTTGTATTAGTTCGTCTGGTGATAATATCTTTGTAAATTTATCTCTTCATTTTCTTCATTTCCCTTTTTTCTTATACAGAAATCATTGGTGAATGAAAACTCGTCAAATTTAGAGTAAAGCAAGTCTGCTCCACAAGCTTGTCGGGATCCAGAAATTTTCCCAGGAACACGCCAATTTGGAAGACTTTGGCCAAGCATCGCGCATGTTTAATTGGAGACTTCATGAGATAAAAATGAACGGAGAAGAAGGCAGGGACCACAGTAGATTCAATCCACATGAATTCAAACGCATTACTCACGGAACTTGAATGCTTCAATCACCTCCAACGATGCCAATAGACATGCGATGTTACTGGTAAAGAAATTGAAAATGGGACGCTAGTATTATAAGTGAGAGATTTGACTCCCACGCTTCGCAAAGAGACAGAGTAAGGATAAAAAAAAAAAGAAAAAAAAATCATCCCTGGAAATTTGCTCTGCCGTCCCAAATCAAACATGAGCTCAATGGCTATGGCCCATGGCGTTGTGGTGATTTAATGCTTATAATGTGATGGGTCTTGTGCAAATTGGAGAGGAATGGTTACAGCAATGATGAATGAACATAATTGTGAAGATAATCTACAAACGTTTGGGTAGTAGGACACCGCAAGTATCAAAGTTTGTATACGGTGCTCATTCTACGGGCAAAATTTTTGTCTTGGATTAAAAAAAAGATCACTTAAGTATCAACGGTAAGAGATTTCGAAAAAATAATATATGTGAAATTTATATTTAAAATATTCTAGTGACATGCCATTTATCATGAAGAAGTAAGTCCACGTGGCAATTTATTTAAAAAAATCATCCACTCAAGAATTTCTTTAAAAAAAATTCAGTCTTAAACTTAAAAATGAGCTAAAAACTAAAAATATAAAAACAAATAAAATATTCTTGAGTGGAAGTGCAAGGTTGACGGGGGCCGCCGAGCCCCCAACCAGTGGCCAACGATAGGGGTAGCAAATCAGACCGACCAAATTGGGATCACTCGGACTCGATCGAGATTGGTGGTCCGATTTTTGTTCTAGAGGTATCTAGTCTAGTTTCCGGTTTTAGGGACATAGGAACAAATCGGATGTTTGAATTGGAGACTTCATGAGATAAAAAGTGAACGGAAAGAAGCAGGGACCACAGTAGATTCAATCCACATGAATTCAAACCCATTATTCACGGAACTTGAATGCTTCATCACCTCCAATGATGCCAATATACATGCACTCCTACTGGTACATGAAATGTGAAATGGGGACGCTAGTATCATAAGTGCAAGATTTGACTCTCATGTTTTACAAAGAGACAGAGTAAGGATCAGAAAAAATCAGCTCTGGAAATTAGCTCTGCCGTTCCAAATCAACATGAGCTCAATGGCTATGGCCCGTGGCGTGTGTGGTGATTTAATGCTTATAATGTGACAGGTCTTGTGCAAATTGGAGAGGAATGGTTACAGCAATGATGAATGAACATAATTGTAAAGATAATCTACAAAGTTTGGGTAGAAGGACACTGTGCAGTGTCAAAGTTTGTATATGGTGCTCATTCCAATGCAAAATTTTTTCGTCGACTCACCTAAATATCAAATTATATAAAAAAAAATCACTTAAGTGTCAACGGCAAGAGTTTCCGACAAAAAAAATATGTCAAATTTATATTTAAAATATTCTAGTGACATCACGTACAAAAACAAGGTTTTAACAACGAAATTAGCGACGAAATTTTTGATTAAAATTCGTCACTAAATTACTTTGCGACGAATTTTGCGACGAAAACATATTTATCGCTAATTTTAGGCGACGCAAAATTTGCGCGAAAAATTTCAACTTCGTCGCTAAATTGCGACGAAATTTTTTTGCGACAAATTCGTCGCCAATTTGCAACCTAAACGTATTCGTGGGGAATTTTCGTTGCTAATTTGTGACGACAATTATTCATGGAAAAATTCGTTGCTAATTAGCGACGGGAATTTTCCACGAAAGTTGCGACGAAAATAGGGGAATAAAATAATTTCGTCGCTAATTAGCAACGAAAAATTCTTGCTGTCACTAATTAGCGATGAACCAGTCCTGCCGTCGCTAATTAGCGACGAAAAAGCTCTACCGTTGCTAATTAGCGACAAAATATTCATAATCGTCCTAACTAGCGACGACGGTAGTTCCGTCTTCGCTACTTAGCAACGAAAAATAGTGTGTCATGCCTAATTACCAATGAACTTAGCGACAAATACATGTCTTCCTTCAAATATATACATACTTAAAAAAAAATTCGAGTAAAAATGAAAAAATTACCAAGTTAAGAAACTTACCCAAATATTTGTGTTGATTTTTTTTGCAGTAGAAAGTGCTCAATTTGATGAGAATAGCAATATCTTACATCGACACGTACCTAAAAAAAAAAAAGAAAAATTACTTAATATTATTGTGAAGCTTATGGTAATTGATGGAAGACATTGGGTGAAATAAACAAAAATTTATTCCATGGTTATCGTAAGACACAAATAAGAAGATAGAAGACAGAAGTGATAAAGAGAGCGGGTGAAGGAAAAAGAATGTGAGAGAAAAGTGAGAAGAGCGACTTCAAAGGGAGATTTTAGCGATGAAAGAGAAAAGTGGGAAGAGTAATGGTGAAAAAGTGTCGGTGGACTTCAACGACGAAAAGAATTCGTCGCAAAAATAAATAACG
>JAGVVM010016569.1:0-13434 GCA_019149425.1 Psidium friedrichsthalianum
TGTAAAAGGTGAGGTCAGGCAGCTATTGCATGATCAGAAATAATTGCCGATCATCTCGCAAAAATTCGAAAAACCTGTGAAACGTTTACCTAAAAGAAAAAACTATTGTATGTGACCTCATTAAAGAAGAAGATAATAACTCTACAAGTCACTTACTTGAGTGTTATTCTTTTTTCTTTTTCTTTGCTCCCTTGAATACTTGCGTCTTGTAAATCCTTCACTTGATTGCCATGAGTGATTTATCTTGCTAGAAAATTCGACATAACATTAATTTGTTATGCAACTTTTGACTTGACTCCTGGCAAGATGAAGTTAGCGGGACTGAAGTTAAACGAGGTCTTTTAGAGAAGTATTTGGAGAATCCAAATTACTCAACTTGAAGAAATTGGTGCAAAATTCTATCAAAGCCGAAATTGGGGTTCTTAGAGCAAGAGAGGGAGAGGGTTCGTGCCTTCCATTCAAAAGGAATGATTTTATACTGAGATGAACGATTCTATATTGACGCGGTATTCAAGTAAGTGAAAAAAAAATATTATGGCACTAATGTGAATACTAAACAAAAATTCTGGGTTTCATATTCCTCGTTAAAATAAAGAAAAAGTTGCAATTTTATTGATCCCGGTAGGGGTGTCAAAATTGAATCAAAACAGAAACCAACCTAACTTGACCCGAAAATTTGGGTCTTTTCCGTTCCGGTCTCATTCGGTTCAGTTAACGAGTAAATGAGTTCGGATAGTTTGATTGTTCAGTTCAGGTTTCTTTCCTTAAGACTAAATTAACAATAGGTTTATGACTTTACAGAGATATAGCTTTCCCCCTTCACTGTTGTTTTCTTTTGCTGCTTGTGATAGCGAAACACATACTTTCGACTAAATTTTCTTTGATGTTTCCTCTTTTGGGAGTTTTCCTTAGTGGATAGCAAGGTCCAAGCGTTTGTCGGGAGCAGCCTAATTGTTGGGGATTTGATTTGAAAGATCCGATGATTGCTCTCAAGAATACCTAATAGGAAGGAGTCCTATTATGATAGGACGCTGAAAAGGAAAAATGTCATCAATTCTAGTGATTGACTAAATTAGAGGAATTCAAATCGAAATTTCTAATCAAGAGCTGATTGCGAAATCAATTAGGGAGGATTCTAATTTGGTTGGAGATCTACCATTATAAACAGAGCGATTGGATGAAGAATTCTATGTGCACCAGAAAATTACTCTAGAGAGATCACAAAGGTTCTCAATAACAAGTAAACATGAGAGATCTTGAGAGTTCATTAATGAGGATGTGTTCGTGACAATTGTGATGATCTATTGCGAGAGAAACAAAGCTAATGTCTCAGTTGTAATCTTTTGATTATAGTGGAGCAATTCCTGGACCAATATCCCGTGATTTTTTTTCCCGCATTGGGTTTTTTCACATAAAAATTTCTGGTGTATCGTTCTTCCTCAAGTATCCTTTTTTTTTTCTTGACGTTTATACTCCATAAAGAATATACAACCACATATTGCTTGAATCTGAATGTAAGAATTCCACTTCGATCGTTTGCGACCCGACTTAATTACAACGGCATTAAATTAGGATTAGCTCAAGACGCTGACTATTCTTTGCCAAGTCATTGCCCTGCTAACATGAAATACCTTGGCGTATAATCTTCTCTGAGTCTAGTAATAAAAATTCACTAAATGCGCGGTTGCTAAGCAAATGGACTACAAGACAAGCAAAACTGAATTTACAACCACATCAAAAAAAAAAAGTTTTAAAAGCTCTTCAAGTAAGAATGCTGAATGAAGAGGCCTTGAGGGTCATAATGCACATTGAATTCATCCCAAGTGCTACACAAGCATAACAAATCGTCATAAATAGATACAAGCCTCGATCGCGAGAGATTCTATTTTGTCTGATCATTATGGCATAACTCGAGTGGAGATGCCGAAACAGAAATCAAAATCCCAGAATCTTTCTCCATTTTCTGGCAATCACAAAATGTAGAAATTAAACAAAATCGACTTTATCACACCGCAAGTTGTCCCGTGCCGGAGAGTAGGGGTTCAGTGGATGCCAGAGATTTCCCTCCACGAAAGTTGCAAAACCACTCTAGCGTATCCGAATGCGCCTCCTCGACACGATTCAGTGCTCCTTCATCGGCGACAACGTACTTGACATAGGAAACTTTTGCAAATAGCTTCACCCGGCATCAACCCGTGAAATATTCTCCGTTTGTTTTTTGTGGATAATGTGATGTTTTCAGAAAATGTTTTGTAAAAATTTATTTTCCTAAAAAATGTAATATTTTTTGGTTTTGGCTGAAATATGAAAAAAGACCTGAAAAATATTTTAGGTCGTTTGGTATGAAAAATCGATTTGCTTTTCTTCCATGCACTCCTTTCAATTTTTTTTCTTTCATTTTCTTACTTTTTTAAAATTCACAAATTTTAAGCATTTATCTTTCTCTTTTTCTTATGTTTAGATTCAAAAAGACCCAAAAAATATTTTAGGCCAGCCCACATCATGGCCAATTGCTAGGTTGCTAGTTGTCGTCAAGGTCTACAGTCGGCGAAGGAGGAAGGAGGAAGGAGGGAGAAATAAATAAAATAAAAAAATAAAAAATAAAAAATAAAAAGAAAGAAGAAATAAAATAAAAATAAAAAAATAGCACAAAGATAATGAATGTAAAGGAATTGAGGGAGTGAATATGAGGGAAAATATTTTCCTAGACTAATTTATTTTTTCTCGAACCAAACGCCGGAAAACTCGAAAAATATTCTTTTGAAAGTTGTTTTTGCGCGAAACAAAAGGAGCCTATATTGGGAAAATTGTTCAAAAATTCTTAAACCTATTGCACTTGTCAATTTAGCCCTCATTCTTTTAATTTTTTTTTAATTTAGTCTTAAACATTTTCATCTTTGGCCAAATCCATCCGACCGGTGCTAACATGGCATGCTCGTCCTATGTGGCATGGGCCCTCACTAGTTGTACAGAAAAAATCAAAAAATAAATACGAAAAATATTTAAAAATGATTAAAATAGTCCATGTCAATACTGGTTGTGCCATGTAGGATGATCAGCATCTACATCAATGATTTTTGACCAATATTGGCCCAAATGGACTCAATCGATTGGCAAAATTAAAAAGTTGATAACCCAACTAACAAAAGTACAATAGTTTAGCATTCTTTTAGACAATTTTCCCATCTTGTATTCACACAAAATCTCTTCTGACATGGGCAAAGCAAACTCTCCGAGCGGCTCGCATAAATCAAACTTCCCAATTGAGTAGTAAATAGAAGAGCATGAACTCAAGAACCGTAGGTTATACGTCAAATGTAATAATCGAAGAATAAATCATAACATCACACGTGAAATAGTTCCCCATAGAAATTCTGAGCTGTAATCACGAATGGAGGTTATTGATATAACGAAACTGGATGAAAAACTGTGGAAAATAGATATGACCAAAGCAACGCATCCTTTATAACATGCAAATATTGACTCGGGATAACAAAAGGTCGATTATCTCAAACTCACCTCGGATTTGGCAGCTAAAATCTCTTCAAACTGCGTCAGGAGTTCCGATGATGAGAAACGGTCTATCTCAGATCCTAATATGGCTATGAGATCCTAAACTCCTGCAAAATCGCATGTGACTCTAAGGTACAAAACTGACGAAGCTCATAAATTATGGGGATGTATTGCTAATATAGGCTCGTCTAACCTTGCAATAGCTGCCGTGGAAACGTGTCGAGGTATATAAACATCACATATTTAGTGTGTTTTAGCAGAGTAAACGGACTTCACAGACGTTATAAAGAGCAGAGAAAAATGTCGTATCTTACATACGACGTGTATGTTCCACTTTGCAGGCCATCAGGAGATGTTTTTTCTTCTTCATGCGAGCCAGATGCAATATATTCATGTGCATAACGGTGAAAAATGTGGAAACGTAAGCTCCTACAACTACTTCAAGTGATTATTGGCTGTTAAAATATGCAAACCGAGAGCTCAATAAAATACAAAAATAGAAAATGTCACACCCCGATCATGCAAGAAAACGGCATGACACGGCCGCGTTTTCCAAACAAAGGACGCAGCCTCAAATGAATTCGAGTAACCACCTGATATTCAAATATTATATCTCCATAAATATTTGATAAAAAGGTCACATATGCACAATCTTCAGAGCTCATCTATCAGATAAAAGATGTACACACATATCTTTTTCATATCTAGCTGAAAACTCACTAACTATATACAACTTTTCAAAAAAAACATACATGCACCCCAACTATCTAAAAAATCCCACGGTTAATATTCGCTCGATCCTATTTGTGAAAGACATTTGAAATAAAAGGGTGAGCAAACCACAGCTCAGTGAGAAATACAATCTCTTCTAAGCGAATCGAGAACTACTATGCATTTATCAAGTAAATCAAATATCAATTCAGAATAACAACAAACCATCAATGGTTTAATCCATTGATTAATCTCATTAAATAAACTTTCGATGGTCTATCCATCGAATAATCTTGTACTCATCCCCAACTATGGTCACGTTTAACCGCCGTGACAAGGCGACCAAGTTTACCCATCTTGGTTAGGTCTACCACCTAATTTAGCGGTGGTTCGGCTCAATGACGTCTTTACAGTATGCATACTACCCCCACTTCAGTGGGTTCTAATTATAAGGACATGATATCAATCACATATCAAATCTAGAAAATCATAACAATTCAGTTCCACAAACCAAATCCAGAAAATCACAACAATTCATATTCACAAGCCGAATCCATGGCTATCCTCAAAACACATTTCAGTTTCAATATAAACCATCATTCAACAATCAAATGGGTAGTAATAACTCGATCCTGTTTATGCAAGAATAATGCTTTGAAACATCACTTTTTTTACCTTTTCAAGAAAATGAAACCATAATACGCGTATCCATCTTTAAAGCATGATTTTTATAAATCCTTAGAAAAGAACGCACAACTCACCTTGAAACGCCGAAATCCAATGTATAACTCGAACCGCAAAGCCTGAAATCCTAATAAATTAATAGAAAATGACATTAAAAACTATAAAAATACTCCGCTAACGGAAGATTTGACTAAACGACACATAAACGTCTATAACTCGACGTCTACGGGCTAAAAAAACACTAATCGCGCATCGGATAACCTGCGCACTTAACTTCAAAAATTTCGTTCGGACAAACCATAACTCCGATTCATGAACCGTCAAAAGCATTAGCTCCGCAACACCCTTAAGTTCATTTCCTACAATATTTACAGCTAAGCGACATCAAAATCAGGCCTTACGACATCAAAAACCCAAAACCCGGATTTTCCAGCCCTATCTGCGAAAAAACCTTTTTCGTTTTATCCAAACGAACTCCGATTAACGCAATCTTGTAGTCCAAACGAAGCTCATTCGATATACTACAAAAGTATTATTATGGTCAACCTCAAATAACAACAAAAATTGAAGATATTGGGTCTTGAAGTTTACTGTTCACGCTCGTGTACTGTAGCTCCCGAATTGAAAATCTTATTTCGGGCAAATCATAAGTCCAAATTGAGTTCTGTAAAGTCTCATGGTTCCACAACACCCTAAATCATCATTTCCCCAAAGAATCTCAGCTCAACGACTAAAAAATCTGACTTCTCCAGCTTAGTTTTTCTATAATTACGAACTTGAGCCCTAATAATGGAAAACGTTCTAATTAGTCGAATAAAGAGGACGAGCACTCACCTAGCCTTCTGACACGTAGTAAAACGAGCTTGATGAGGCATCCGTGGCAGTTAGTGCGCGCACGTGCTCTATTTCTTTTCTTTCTCCCTTTTTCCTTTCTTCTTTCTCTTTTCCTTGCTTCCCTTCCTCCCTTTCTTCTCTTTTTTTTCGTCCTGCGCGAAAAGTCTCCGAACCCGTCTTCCTTTCTTTGGTTTTATTGACTTTTTTTTTTGGTTGGTCCCACCACCTTTTTGACCTAGTCAAAACTCAAATATTACAGAAAAGACCATATCGTGGATGTCATCCACAGAAACAAACCTCGAATGTAATAACACAGCAGCTTCGACGACCCGTCTTTACAAGCTCAACCACAAGCTTAGCTGAAGAAATGAAGATCCCATGAGCATTGCACCATATGACATTGAAGATTGTGACAAGATTATTGTCGTAGGTAGCTTGAGGCACTCCACTGATATCAGCAGTTCTGGTTATATCTATCTTTCAGTTAATGATATCAGACTTTGGCTACGCTTTTGCTTTTGTCATTCTTTGTGTGTTTTGCTTATATCCAGTTCCTCAGTATTCTGCTAATATTAGACTTTGGCTTCTCGGTTATATCCAACTACTTCTCATTGGTCTTCCTCGGTATCTTAGTAATCCACGACAATATATATTGTTCGCCTTGTCTAGTACCTTCAAGTCTCCATGAACTTCCATTATTTCACGACTTTTTCACCTCCGTAAAGGCCTCATCCAATTTTTTTTAATCTTTAACTTCATACCTCAGAAACGTTTGATTATAGGCAAAGTACATCAATTTCAATTTAGCTTATATCTTCTGGTTCTTCCAAGCTATTCGTAATCGTTTCTCTACTTTGCTATTCATCTACCCATGGTACCTTCAAGCTTTACGAAACTCTCCATTATAGGTTTGTTCACCTTCTACTGAGGTACATCTAGCTTATAGACATCCCTATGTCCAATATTTAGTTTAACATTAATAGAGAACTCATAACCTTTACAAGTCATGCTAGAATATCATCTACATAATGACTTGGGCATCATCTTTAACCTGATCTTAGTCAAACCGCTAAAACACATAAGTAGCCTTTGATTATTTTATCATCATTTTCAAAACATCATAAGAGATTTTCCCAACAAAAATTGCATAAACGGAGATGGTAAGAATTCCCAACAAAAATTGCATAAACAGAGATGGTAAGAATCTCTCACAACAATTTTGCTTACTTCATTTTTATTTGCTTATTTTTTCCTTTTTTAATTATTTATTTATTTTTCTAAATATATGCAATACATTCATTAATATTATAAGATAGAAAGATATTATTTTTGTTATTTTTCCTTATTTGATTTTTTATATTAGATTTTCTATATTGCTTGATTTTATTAGTTCAAAAAGTATGTTATTAGAGAAAAATAATTTTTGTCCTATGGGTATTAAAGATCGTATCCAACTTTGTCTCACCTCTCCATGGGATAATTTTATCAATGCTATATTTTTCTTATATCTGACTTTATCATGTCTTGAGCATGCAACAAACACATGATAGGATAAATTTATCATATCTTGAATTTTATCGGGACTACAATACCTAGCCTTAGTTTCTTCAAAATCCCTCATCTTTGAAGGTTGCCGCCGCTGCCCAGTAGCACATTGCCGCCTATCGCACCCACTAGCTACCGCCCGTCCTTGCTCCAACAATAGTTTTTTTTTTTTTCAGTTTTGTTCATGAACACGAGTTCAAAAGAGAACGTGGGCTGGGAGAAGATAGCATTAATTTGGGATTTTCAATTGTAGATCTTGGTTTTTTTTGTTTTCATTTAATTTTTTTGGACAAAAATGCCCTTGCTCTAGCCATCGGAAAAGTCACATGCTTGCCTCGGGGTACATATTTGAGACTGTTTCGGACACTTCATATCCTTATTTGAAGAAATATTCATTCTGAATAATTATTTTAAAAAATAAGAACACTTCAAACTTTTAATTATCGTAAAAAAAAAAGGCTCTTGGTTGGAATTTTTCCAAAAACCAAAGAATACTAATCAACACAGGACCCAGACCCTCCTGATGTTTGGCTTGAATATACAGTGAAGTCGTGCGACTGTGACGTGAGACTATTTCAAGAAAATATTGGGTAAGCCGAGAGCAACACGTGTTCGTGCGCCCCGGCTCACGTGTCCTCTTCTAGAGGAGAGAGATAGAGATAGGAGACAGAGGAGAGAGACAAGCGAGAAAAAAAAGAGAGGATGTGGAGAAAACAAGAGAGGACATATGTCATTTCCTGATTGGTCGGGCTGCACAGACATGTGTTAGCTCGGCCTACCCAATATTTTTTCGACGGGAAAAGTACACCGCAAGTGCCAAAACTTGTGTACGACGTGCACTTTAGTGCCAAAACTTTCAAAACTTTCACTTTAGTGCCAAGTTTTTTGAAAATCGTTCACTTTAGTGCCAAGTTCCATCTGAAGCATACGTGGCTCGCCGGAAAGTCTACGTGGAGGACGACATGGCTTACCGGAGGCCGATTTAGCAATTTAAAGAGCAAACGACGTCGTTGAAGCTGAGTTCACCCAAACATAAACCCTAAATCCCCAAATTGAACCCTAAATTACATACCCTAAATCTCCAAATTCAACCCCAAATTACAAACCCTAATCCCCCAAATTACAAACCCTAACTCACGGCGACGAGGGAGGGGACGGCTGCGAGTGAGGATGGCGGTGAGCGAGGGAGGGCGACGAACGAGGGAGGGTGGTGAGCGAGGGCAACGAATGAGGGAGGCCGGCGAGCGAGCGAGCGACGGCGGCGAGAGAGCGATGGGGATGAGCGAGCGACGTCAGCGAGCGAGCGACGTCGGCGAGCGAGCGACGGCGACGAGCGAGCGACGGCGACGAAGGAGGGACGGCTGCAAGCGAAGGACAGCTATGAACGACCAACGAACAACGGCGACCAACGGACGGCGGCAACTCCACGAGAGGACTTCAGTTTCCACAGCCAACCGGAAACCAACGACGACGTCGTTTTTTATTTTCACCCTTGCACAAGCCACGTTGGATGTCCACCGTGGCAACTACTTCTAAAAATTTGCCACATAAGATAATAAAGCAAATTGAAAAATCTACGTAATTCATTTGGCCGGATTGGCACTAAAGTGCACGATTTTCTCCGAACTTGGCACTAAAGTAAACGTTTTGAAAGTTTTGGCACTAAAGTGCATGCCGTACACAAGTTGTGGCATTTATGGTGTACTTTTCCCTTTTTTCGACTGTTTCGAGTAATATTTCTTTATAAATGACTTGTTTTAACTCAATCTCGTTCGTACCGTTTCTCACCTTCGCCTCCACCATTTGTTCTTCATTTTGGCAATTCACAGCGACCGAGCTCGCTCACCGTCAAGACGCTCAGCACCGAAACTCCCTGCACGCGTAACAGGGTTCTGGCAAATTCAATCACCAGAATGCCTCGGATTTCGTAGTTTATGAGTTTTGTTCATGGGCTTTTTCTTATGGAGTGAATTGTTCAACTGCAAGTTCCCATTGTTTCTTTGCTTCTTATCTCGTCCTGTTTAAGGGGCTTCAGAGAAGCGGATGATGCAGATAATTTGTGGGTTCATTGTGAGATTTCCTTCCGTCGTCACATAGTAAGCAATAAGTTCCTTTTTATGATCAACTACAGATGCACGATGAATTGCCTTTTGGGATTCTTGTTCTTGTGTAGTCATTTGAAAACATGTGATGACTGCCTCCGACTAAATCGTCCTTAAGTTTTGATTCGCCGCTATGTAGAGCAAGATTTGGAAGGAAAAATAGCAGAAGGAATGAGCTTAGTGCCACGGGATATGCAAAACTTGGTATGCTTCCATGTTCAGGAGTTAAATTGAAAGATAAAAGAATGTGTGGGTGGATGTACACATCTTGCATATGGTTTGGTAGTAGTACACGTGCTGTGCTGTAAATCGCACACATTCCATTGCGAACAAACAAGGAAGCTGATAACTTTCAGAAGCATTTAATCAGACTTAAGCCGGGCAGAGTTCCTAAAGAAGTAATTACCTTCATTTCCTTGCTTCTGGAATTAGAGAATGAAATGCGTAGTCTAGCAGACCTTCATGGTTTCCCATTTGTTGGATAATGTGGCATCATCACTTGCTCAGCAACCTATCGGTTGTTCAAACCTGTTCTTCAGCAGCATACGTGCGGTATCAACAAGTGAGTGAATGGTCGTGCTGTGCCTGCTTAGTCCAATGGTGCCAGAGAAAAAATTGAAGCTCTCTAGCTCTGATGTCGTATCCAAGACTCCTTCAAGCTCCTCCTCCATGCCCAGATCCCTGAAGGTGTGCACATTCTTCAATTTGTCTCTCATCATCCAGATTGCTAGCTCGATAGCAAACCTTCTCATTCTCGGCACCTTTATATGTGGATTCTGGTAGCTCCTCAGGATCTCGACCAAAGCGCAAGCTAATTCGGCTTCTCTAATCCCCGCCCTCTCAAAGAGGGCGGTCGATTCTTCTGCTGTCATGAACTTGAAAGCTTGTGCTGCTAACCCAACCATCACCTCTTGTAGTTTGCCTTCTGATGACAAGATTGCCTTGAGAACCTGAGTTGAGGAAATAGGGTTAGGTGGGAACAATTAGTATCATTCTCTCTAGGACAACTTAAACCTGTTCGTAGCTGCCCTTTCCGGTTATTGAGATGCGGGCTCAGGTTCAGTAATAGTGCACTTACTGTTGGTGCTGCTGCTGTTACTCCCTTTAGCTGGTTGAAGGACTCTGGCCCACTGTAAGTGCATAGATTCCTCAAAATTCTTCCAGCATTAACACGAAGAAGCGGAATCTCCAATGCTTCTAGGAGCCTCTCCACTGCATTTAACTTCAAGATGAGATGACAGTTACTCTTGCTTTCGAAAGCCAGCATTGCCAGGGCTTCTCCGGCCACAATCCTCACATCCCTTTGATCATCCAATACTCCTTGTTGGAAGAAAATCTTTATCAGTTCTTTCAGAACCCCACCGGTCCCTCCTATTCGCTCCGTTGCATCGTCGTCCTGTGCCAAACTGTTAAGGATCTCAATCCCTAGTTTCTGCAGTCCAGGTCGTTCCTCTCCGTATCGTAGAATATCCCTTATGTTGCTTATGGTGAAGACTCTCTCCGAGATCTCTCTCCGGAGAATTTTCCCTGTGGTACCCGTTGTGCTTGCCAGCATCTTCATAACCTGTAGGGATCTTTTAACAGTCAAAACCTGCGATGCGGCAACCGTTGAGTCCTTCAATATTCTTTCATCAGCATGAGTGAAATCTATGATTTTGGAAAGAAGGCCCCGTGTGTTTCCAATTTTTCCGCAGTTATCATGATCACGGGCTAGTTTCTTCAGAATGAGTAACCCCAAATTATTGAAAGTCCAGTATCCATAGTCCTCATGCTCAAAGATGATTTTCTTTTCGCCAATTGCATCAGCTGTAGAACTGGGGCTTCTGTTTGTCTGTAGAAGAGATGATATTGTTTCCATTGCCCCGGGTATTCCAGCAACCCGAAGGGAGTTTTGCTTTTTCCCAGCTAATTTGGAAACTATTTCTGCAGCTAATAGCCTGATTTCTTCCTCTTGTGGGTGTTTCCAGTTTAACATCTCCACCAGTCTCTCTATAACTGGCAGAGTTGTTCCTATCTTCTGAAGCGTGTCATCTGAAAACTGTTCTGTCGTAGAAAACCGATGAAGAATCCTGGCTCCTATGAGCTGCTCATCTGGCGAGTTTGAACATAAGAGATCCATCGCAAAAGTGATCAAATCCATTCCCAGGCCATCAAATATGCTCCCATTAAGACATCTCGAATAGGAGTCATACAAAAATCTCCGAGTCGAGATCATACCTGAAGCCCCCAGATTGCATTCTTTGTTCACCCCTTCGAGAAGCTTACAGATGACAATGTTCCACTCCCAGTAGACTTTCTCTGTCAGGAAGACTAGAGCTTCTGCTAAAGCCAACGCATAAAAGAGAGTCAGAGCAGCTTTCCGGTTTCTCTTGTCCGTGTCTTCTTTAGCTACCTCACCATAATTGTGCCTGATGAGCTTGATCAATGAGAGCACAACGCAGGCTATCGCAGATAAGAGCTGGAGCCAATAGAGAATCTTGCTGATGTTTCTCGAAAGGAAAACCCACTCTCCATAAGGTAGAATGGAAACTTCCGTAGAAGTCCAAATCCGGGTGTGCTTCCTTTTCAATTTCTGTTCTCTAATGCTTTTTGCATCTGTAGTTTCGGATATTTCCCTGTTGTGTTGACTTTGCTTACTCGTAGAAGAGCTTACGGGACTCAACACATTCTTCATGGACTCAATCAGAGCTCTGGAACTCGATCTGAGCGCTCGGAAGCTGCTAATTCCGGCATCAGCTATTGACCAAGTGGACTGGTGTTGCCATTCCAGCTCGTGACTCCTGCTGAATATTCGAGCTCCTTCAATTAATAAAATGATGGTGATGAACCAGAAGTCGGTTTTGTCTAAGGTAATGGCAAAGCCCCCCAGGAGTACCACTGTTGCCCAGATGAAACCAAGGGCTCCCAGGCCAGTGGCCACTTTTTCGAGAACCGCAAGGCGGAGAGCAAACAGAGTCAACTTTTTCTCTGGGGCCGGAACAGCCGGTGATGCAGGGGAAACAGAGTTTCCGCTTCTTCCGTCTCTCCTGTGAGCACTAGTTTGCGGCTCAAAGATTGTGGTGGGTGAAATGATGATTTCATTTTGCTTCGGGATCTGAGGAATATCCAGATGAATACTGCTTTGACCTTCAGCACTGTTCTTGACCTTCATTTCGCAGTCTGGATAAGCTCAAGAACAGATGCTTCTTTGGACATAAAATCAGCTAGCGGTTTAATGGAACCTGAATTCGATTTCCAAAAACTCTGTTTATGAATTTCTTGGAATGGGGTGAGAAAGAGCAGCTATGCCTCTATAAAAGGTGGGGAGAATAAGTGGATCTAGCAGAGGAAAAGGTAAGGTAAATCAGCTTCTATCGCCAACTTTCCTGGAAGTTCCCTTGCCCTTTGACAAAATTCTTACGTCGTCCTCACATTTACTTCTACAGTTCCATTGAGGAGCTTTCTTGATTGCCTGAAGAAGATCTTGTACTCTCTTTCTGCGTATCGAGGTGACGCGTTGCTGCTCGGTTACTACTTTGCTTTGGCTTGTCTTGAAGAAACCTTGTGTGCAAGAGAGGACAAGCTGAGACAATATTGACTCAGTCAGAGGAACGTGTGGCTAAGGTTCTGATATTGTATTGAATGGTTCTATATTGCCATGCACAGCTGATTGGGAGGCATTGACTTCAACATCAATGAAAGGAAGATTCCTCATGAAGTTGAACCTTTAAAGTCTCCTTCTTCTTCTGTTCTCTTTGTGCAGTTTGGAAATTTTCACTTTACTTGTGAGCGACTGCGTCTTGTCTCCTGATTAAAGTAGTTGGTAAGCTACCAACCACTTTAAAAATTCCTAACACTTCTTGTACCTCATAATTTAGTAATGTCATGTCGTATCAACATGATCATGCAAGGGTTGATATTATTCTCTTACATGATGGCACATCTTTTGGATTTCCTCAGCAACTTGCTTGCTCCTCAACGATTATATCAATGTCAGGCAATGACGGTTGTGGCATTCTTGACTTGCTGATATTTTAACGATGTCTCGTGCTTCGCTCTCGAGCTA
>JAGVVM010016570.1:0-12297 GCA_019149425.1 Psidium friedrichsthalianum
TTCTGTTTGCAGAGCAGCTATTTGGCAATGAAAAACACAAACAATTGAATTGCCGCACAGCATTGTGTTTACACTCTGTTTTGAACGGATCACGACTTTTTTTTTTTTTTTTCTCTGAAGCTTTGGTTGAAGTATTTTCTGCAATTTTTTTTTCCATCTCCGTGTTGGACTGTTCTCATTGGCCAGTCCTAAACATAACAAGGAGGATTGCTAATGACGAACTAAGCTAGCATTGGTTTTGAAATGGAGTGGCTTTGCAGTGTGATTAGATATATGGTGAATCTGAAGTGCTAATTTGCGCCTGAAGATGCTTAGTATCATTGCTAATTCTGTTCTTGTGTATCCAGATTTTTAAGCTGGGCCCGGTTCAGTCAATTTGCATGTCTGAAGGCTCTGAAACAATAAAGAGGTATGTGTAATGAGGAATATCTGAACGCTTTGTATGTTTAATATAATGCGAAAATTGTGCTGAACTCTTGGTGGAAAAGGTTTCTCAATGTCTATGTAGATCTATTCTTCTAGCATTCCTTCCTGGTTCATTTTGAATATACTCTCATATCCAAGGGTTAATATTGCATAAAAGTACTGGCTGATGTTGGTACCTCTAATGCTATGACTTGTTCCGAAGTCATATTCAAAGGGTTTAATATTCATTTTAAAACGGAAGAGGAGAGCGTGGCCTTCCATGTACGTTTTGAGCATTGAAGAAGGAAGGCAGTATTAAAGGTGCCGCTCTTTGATTGATGTGATAATTGCATCTTTGATATGTCATGGAGATTCACACTATTTTATTCTCCTTTCTCTTACATATCTAGCAATGAGTTTCCAGTATACCCTGAAAAGAATGCTTCTGAGCTTATCGTTTCCACGTTTGTAGCTTTAATTTGCATCTGGATGTATTTAAGCGGTTATGGAAGTTGTATTTGGAGGTCCATAGGAAATAACTAATTCATGGTTTAGTACGGCTTGGCCGCGGATCCTGCCAACTTAGAGACAAGGCTTGCTCTGTTCTTCATGGACTTGCAGATTTTAGTGTCCCTACATTCTTAGGCAAAGAAGGGCATTGTTAGTCAAGTAAGATTACTCATTGGCAGCTACGGTTTGGATTATGCAATGTAGATGTGGCCTTGTTTAGTGTGCATTTGAGTCCAGGGGAAGTTTAAAGTGGCTAAATCTACCATCTCCAAGCATTACCCATGAGACCTGGGTCTGTGTCTCCATGCACCCATGCCCTTGCGTGCCTTTCCTGCATACAAGGAGTTGGACAATCTTGACCCAGATTTTTGGAAGTTCGAAAGTTTTTCTCAAATTTCATCTAAGCTAAGCTTGTCTTGAGCAGCTTTATTTATTAAAACAGCAAGAAACCTTCTTCACTATTTCATTGACTTCTTCATTGGCGTACAAGTTATCTTGTGTCTAAGCCATTTTATAGAAATAATTTGAACCAGCCTTCATCATCGTTCGGGTGTTCATGAATATAGAATTGCGATGTCTATACATTTCTAAGAAAAGAGAAAAAAAATAATTGATGCTTATTGAAGAAAACATAGGACTTACCCTTGGAAGTTGTTTGCATTCGTCATGTGCCATCGAGGTGCAGGGGGCAACCTTAGTTTCATTATATGCCCTGCAATCTAATATCTCTGTTAACTTCTGTTATTGTACGAAGCTTCTTAGTGATTTTTTTTCCCCTTCTTATACCTTTGTTTGTTGTTATTCTAGGTTTTTGACTATGAGGTGTGAAGCTTTTGCTTGTCATTCTTACTGATTCATCCTTTTGTTACTACTCCATATAGGGGCACACTTACCAAATGGAGTTCTTTCAACTTCTACATGCAAATTTGATGACAAGATAGAGGCATCTTCTGCCAAAATGTATTTTCATTATTATGGACAGCTTCTGCATCAGCAAAATATGCTACAGGACTATGTGAGGACAGGTTCTACTTCTGAGCTTTTCTGTTTTGGCTTTTTGTTATGTATGATAAATTTACCTGTTGTTTTTTTAAATGCAAAGGCTAAAATGTAAAAATTGCGAATTTTCAGTTAAAACACAGAGTAAATTAACAACGAACAAGATCTATTATGTGAATGCAATCGTTCTGATGGATATTTATAAGGTGTTCAACACAGAGTGAAAGAAATTATTCCTTCTATCAATACTGGATAAATAGGCATCCAATCAAATCACATGCTGGATGTCACAGCAACGCAGTTTACAGGATCAGGAAAAATTGGAGACATGCTTCCCTTCTATATTGGTGCGTGTGCATGTATGTCTCCCAGTCCCTTACCATGTGTTGGGACAGAGATGAATAAGTAGCCTGAAATTTTTTTGGCAGTTTTAACCAAGCATTTGTGACGTGGTCAATAAGAACAAGTATGTTCTATATATAGGAAGAAAATATACAACTTATGTCTGGCGTGGTAGGAAGAATTCACGGGCGGTAGGCACGCTTGAATTTGAGCTGTCTTCTTTCTCATTACAAGCATACCTACAAATAGATCATCCTGTGGTTGTGTTGACTATCTATAGAAATGCATGGTAAGAGTTAGAGATGAAAAACAAAAGGTAAAGTTTGTTTGGGAAGCAGACCAACAAAATATTGGAAGAATCAGATGCCAAATTTCTGGCTATATATAACACTTCCAATTCAAAATGTATAGGAGGAAACTTAAGAATTTTCTACTATGAAAATTTGTTACTCTTATATTTCCAGATAAGAACAGCATGAAGTTGTTTTGCCTTCAGTTTCAAAATAAAGTTTCTAAGATTAACTTTCTAGGGCATTACATATGGGCACCTAAGCATCTACTGTTAAATATTCCTTCCTTCGGGAACCTATCGTCAGTTTTGTTTTTAAGAACAATAAAAAGCTTTTTGTTCTTTATTTATGTCTTGATAACACTTTTTGAGCTTCAATTATACCACCAGCTTCAATTGTACCGCTAGACAAGTCCATAGTTATCTTATCATGATGTATTTTATGTTCAGGAACCTATTATGCTGCTGTCATTGAGAACCGTGCAGATTTCACTGGTCGAGTGGTTGTTGATGTTGGTGCTGGTAGTGGTATCCTGTCATTATTTGCTGCTCAGGTACAAATGTTCTCTGAGCATTTCTTTTTTTCACAGGCAACGATTAATGTTTCCTTTTCATCTGTTGCATGCATTAGCACCGTCTATTTATTCTAGTGCTGTTTCAAAACCCTTAGGCTGGGGCCAAACATGTGTATGCTGTGGAAGCATCTGAAATGGCTGAATATGCTCGCAAGCTTATTGCTGGAAACCCATCGCTCAGCCAACGAATTACGGTGAGGTTTCATTAGTTCAGTCAGATATCTGAGGGTCTTTATCCCATTGTTCTCAGGAGCCATAAGTGTATCTCACTAAAAAATGCAGGTGATTAAAGGCAAAGTCGAAGAAGTTGATTTGCCAGAGAAAGCTGACATTCTGATTTCTGAGCCGATGGGTATCTATTTTTACTTCTGTTTCTGCTAAATTTACTGATTTCCAGAGTCATTTTCCTAGTAGGCCCTTAAAAACTTTACATTTACAAACCGTTTTAAGCAAAAGCTGTACTAAAGTATGCTCTGCTTTTTAAAGCATCTCTAGTGAGATTTAATGGTATGGCGTGCTTATTCATCTGCTTCTATTGTTGAGTTTATGAACTCATCTTTGTTAATAGCTTTACAGTATTTTGACCGTTTCTCCCCCATTTTTTTTTCCTTTTTCTTTTTACATTTCATGTTGAGTTGGTTTTGTATATTGAAGCTTATGGATACTAGTACAGTGACATTTGTGGAGTGTTCAAAGTGCTTACAATTGTTGCTGCCCTAGGCACTTTGTTGGTAAACGAAAGAATGCTGGAATCTTACGTAATTGCTAGAGACCGATTTCTAGTTCCAGATGGAAAGATGTTTCCTACTGTTGGAAGGTGATTGGCTGTTTCCCTCCTCTATTTATGGTTTTTCATTTTTTACCTCACCATTTTTTATCTGATTGTGATGGCATATTCCTCCCTTCATTTTTCTTTTTCTTTGAATTTAAAGCTGTGGTTAACGAGTTGAGAAGAAGCACTATCCGGAAAGATGTTTCGGGCAGGGTTGAGTAGAGTTTTGATTTTGTTTCTCCATCTCTGGAGATTGCTTATGTTGTTTATTGAGTTAGTGTTTGTTTGGAGTGATATTTAGTTTTTCCCTTTTTCCAAATCTTGCGACTTTGATTTTGCGGTTGACGCAAAACTCCTAAAACCTTTTAAAAGAAGCTGTTGACATACAGAATAATATGTTATTTTTTTAAAACGTCTTAAAGTTCTAATAATTTTGAAGTTTTAACAGGAAAGTAACTTTTTACTTAAACAAAGAACAGCAAAAGCAAACATGCCCTGTGCATAGAGATCGTAAGAGATGGCAAAATGGGCAATGTTTATCCATCTATCTGTAGTTCTAAGGACTCATTCAGGTGCTGACTTAGATTAAAGCAATCTTGTTTTTGATTTGTTTTTCTCTATGATCCTACTATTCTCAATTTGATTGGCTATATCAAGCATATCATCAGTTGGAGTTTCTGGGCATTTGTTCTTTTTTCTTTAACTTTTACCCCTCTTTACCAGAAGTCATTGAATGCTATTTCTCCTCCCCCCCCCCCCCCCCCCCTGCGGCTGACTGGTGCTTCCTCATTTCTGCTATAAAAATCAGGAATTCTTGTCTCTCTTTTGGCAATATGTGTATTTGAGAGGATATACGTGATTGTAACGTAGCTTGGATATGTATATCATCTATGTCTCTCTGATGTTTC
Organism: Psidium friedrichsthalianum; assembly: GCA_019149425.1. Classification (NCBI taxonomy): domain Eukaryota; kingdom Viridiplantae; phylum Streptophyta; class Magnoliopsida; order Myrtales; family Myrtaceae; genus Psidium; species Psidium friedrichsthalianum. The sequence goes on from JAGVVM010016570.1 coordinate 4,801, forward strand.
TGATTGTTGCTCCTGTAGGATACACATGGCCCCTTTCAGCGATGAGTATTTGTTTGTTGAAATTGCAAATAAGGTACTTACTCATGGTCTAAATGATATCATTTATTTCATGGTCGGCTTTGTGTAATTGTAGTAAGATAGATGTAATTACAAGCTGAACTAGTTTAAAGATGATGAAAGCAGTTATAAGACGTAGGGGAAATCTATCAGTGGCGTTGCTTAATTTTTTTTAATTAGCATCCTACGACCTTCATGTATGATTTACTTGCAATTATGCAATAATGTTTTAATGGTATTCCAACCCCCCAAAAAACCCAAACCCCCCAAAAAAAAGCTCTCTCTGGAATGTAGATAGCAGTTTAGCATTTTCACTTACACTTATCGTACCAAGAGAAATTGCTGTTATATTACCCAGTAGTCAGAGACTATTATCCATCATAAAGCAATGAAGTCACTTCAAAAGGATCCTTTTCTGGCTCGGGGTGATATTCACTGTTGACCATGAATTTTCCCTGGAGTTGATGAGTTGCAGTCCTAAGGATCTTGATTTTATTCTCATTTTCGGTATTTCGCAGTAATCTCTTCTGATTGTTTCTGGATGGTGGAGTGCCACATTATGCTATTTTTGTGATGTTCCTTTGATATTGACTGTTGACCATGCATTTTCCCTGGAGTTGATAACCTGCTGTCCTATGGATCTTGATTTTATTCTCATTTTCGGTCTTTTACAGTAATCTCTTCTGATTGTTTCTGGATGTTGGAATGCCACATTATGCTAATTTTTTTATTTTTTTATTTTTATGTTCCTGCGTTTGTTACTTGGAAGTTGCTATTAGTTTCAGTTTTCTTATCTATTTTTCTTGTGATTTATGTTTGATTAACTTTTTGTATTGACCTTCATCTGTTAATGTAGGCTCTCTTTTGGCAACAACAGAGCTATTATGATGTCAACTTGACACCCTTGTACGGAACTGCGTTTCAAGGCTACTTCTCTCAGGTTTATAGTCTCTGCATATTTTTTGGAATAGTGGATGCTGTACTTATTTTAAAAAGGCCACAGCGAATTTGGCACTTGATGTTGAGTTTTGGATGCATTTTTCTATTGTTCATAGGCATTTCCGGTTAGTGATTGCTTACTTTCTTTGAATTGAAGTTAGTGTTAATTTGGAGAAGGTTCACAAGGATATGCAAGGCAAGTTAGGGTTTCTAACTTTTTCATGTATCTTCCTACTGAGGGGCTTGCTGCTTGTTTGAAACTTTCTAAGATATGAAGCTAAAAAGTTCACTCGCACGACACTTGGAACCAGCAGGCATTGATGAGTATTAGGCACTGCAGCTAGTTTAGGGGTTGTGGGAAAGATTTGGTGTCTGATGTGTTGGATCTAATCTCAGTTAAGAATTGGGCAGGTTCATGGTTTTTGGACTTATACTATCTTGACTGGATCAACTGTAGTTTGTGCTTGAAGATGTAGCACTCATGGATCATGTTATTGACGATTTTGTTGCATCAGTTGCATCAGATAGTCCAATCTTTTTTTGGGCTTTACCTTCTTTTTAAGTTTTCTGTGTTTTGTGCACAAGGATCAGATGTGGTCATGGTCGAATGAGTTATTTATTCATTATCCGATCTTTCTTTTTCAAGAGTAAATGGCAGTTGTGGATGGTTGGGCTTCCCCCCAGTGTCTCTGTGTTTCACGTTGAAAATCTTATGCAGAACTGAAGAATGAACGTTATCCTTGATATTAGATATTTCATCATTTGTTAGAAATAATTATCACATGATTAGTTTTTCTTACCACATTATCTCATTTGTTTGTATACAAGGGAGATGGGATGAATTGGAGATGTTTTTAATTTGATTCAATACTAATGAGAGAAGTTAACTACAACAACCACCAGCTTTCTTGATCTTGCATTGCACTGCAACATATGACTCTTAAAAGGGCATCCAAGCAGGGTTTGACAGGGGTTGATGTACGCTGCTTTATCCCTGGTTTCCTGGAGAGTTTCCATGGTTGAACCTGTGACCTCTGGTCCCAATGAAGTAACCTTTTAATTTCTACTTTAACAAAGGAAAAATTAAATAAATTCGATGCCTGGAAAATATTGTTTTCCGACGCTTTTTTGTTTGTGGTGTCTAACTGTGTCTAGTCTTAAGTGGCACAATTCTGGCCATCTCTTTTTTTGCCAAATGATTATAACAGTTGAGATCTGCGACTTATTGCTGTTGGTAGTTGACCATGGCGAGTGGAAACAGAGGTCTACATCTCTTATCACCCATCTGCTTGCTTGCTTACTCTGCTCTGTTTTTTTCAGTGTTTATGTTTTTCGGCTTGCTATCCTCTGCTAGCTTGTCCAGTCTTATTTGTTTAGGGTGTCATCTTGGCAACTACACTATCTTAATCAGGTAATTTCTTCTACACGCAGCCTGTTGTAGATGCCTTTGATCCAAGGTTGTTGGTGGCTCCCCCAATATTTCATGTGATAGATTTTACAAAAGTGAAGGTACTGACCAGTTCACTTGATTGTCAAGACAAGCTTTTGTTACTTTTGTGTTGCATGCTATTTGAAACACAACTCTTGCCACAGCGAAACCACACGTTTAATTGATCCATCATGCCGATCTATGGTCTATCAGTATCATTAGTTTGCTCTTGTTCCCATGTACTTCATAAGTTTTTAAGGCTGCTATTAGAAATATTATGTCACTACACTGGAAGAGTATTTTTCAAATTCCTTCTTTCAGTCCTACCTGCATCATTCAGGGTAGTGATCCTTTGATCAGAATATTTCCCAGCTAATGGTTCATAGCATCATTGAAAAAGGAATTTGTTACTTATTGTGGCTTCATAATGGTTGTGTTCGATAGGAAGAAGATTTATATGAGATTGATGTTCCGTTGAGATTTATAGCAGCTGTTGGTACCAGAGTGCATGGGTTGGCCTGCTGGTTTGATGTGCTATTCAATGGGAGGTAAAATCTCCAACTTTCCTCCCCCCACTGAGCTTTTCAGTGCATCATATGGACTTTTATTTTACGTTTCATCTCAATTTGGCTTGTTGTCATCACTATTAACTATCTTGATCCACAGTACTGTGCCAAGGTGGTTAACAACTGCTCCTGGATCTCCAACAACTCATTGGTACCAACTGCGCTGTGTTCTTTCTCAACCCCTCTATGTCATGGCTGGACAAGAGATCACTGGTCGACTTCACCTGGTCGCACACAAATCCCAGAGTTACACCATATATTTGACCTTGTCAAGTAAGTTCCTCATTAATCTCTTCTATTTGTAATGATGAATGATAATTGTTACTTGTGTTTGCTAGCTAACTAGTTCAAATCTATTACCAGCTAAGATGTGGGGCCCTGGGGCTGAACAAGGCGGCATACTTCAAACGTCGTCCGGCAAACTTGATTTAAAGGAACCTTACTATAGAATGTCTCAGCCACAAGCTTACACGATAGCACAAGATCAGCAACCACATCAGCTGCTTCAATCACAGGTTCTCGCTTTATATACTAAGCACTCCTTAGATGCTATATTGAGTGTTTCAAGCAAGAATTTCATATGTTAGCTAAACAAAATGACATTTTTCGTGAATAGGAATTAAACGTCCAAACGCAGGACATAGAAGAAACCGATCTACTGGAGCAACCAGCACAAAATTCGGGCGCTCATTTCAGTTAACAGCACCGTGTCTTCTATGTGATGAATTGCACATCATGCGGTTAAGTTGGGCACTATTGGTTACTTCCAATTTGATAGCAGGGCATTAAGCGTCGATTCTTGAGATTGCCAAATAGCCCTATGGCTGCCTTTCCCCACCCCCCCAAAAAGCCATCCCATGTGCCAATTCCTTGTAAATTCTGTGCAATTCATTTCACCGCCCATGCGGTTGTGCTATGTAAACGCGGGCAACTTCAACCGCGATTCACTTAGCTAATTGAAAATAAACTTGGTTCAGTTAGGCTCGAAATGGTTCATATTTATTGCAAGTTTCTAGTATTTTACACGGGTTTCAGTTGTGCTTGTTGAGAATATTCTGTTGAGCTATTTTGCAGATTGTTGCTTCATTCAGGTGACAAGTCCATCTGCCTTTTTGCCTTTCAAATATATTTTAACGTCAGGTGACAGGTCAGTTTGTGCTCACGTAATTTGGCAAGACCTAATACAAATCCTATTTGTTTGCTGGTCGTATTGGGTTGGTTGCATTATGCTAAGAACGTGCAACTGCAATCTCTGTACTAGTTTGCCCTTGCGAGTTGCCGTGGCAAGAGCCAAGTTTTTCGTACAATTTTACGTATTAATAATCTCTATTTTCTTCTTTAATCAGTAGTGTCACTGCGTTGCCAGACTGCCCCCGTTGCTGTATTCCTTCGTTCAGTTGTTCAAGCCTACATAGATTTTGAATGTGATCCACTCGACCGCGGGTGTGCCTGTGCTATGTAGATTCACCGCGCTAATTGATAATAAACTCTGGCCCAGTCCGAGATGGTTAGGTTTTGTTGCGAGTTTGGAGTGGGTATCCCAGGTTTACGTTGTGCTGGTTGGAGATATTCGATTGAGCTATTTGGCAGATTTTACTGAAGTGACAGCTCCATTTCGTCTCTCTCAAATAAACATTTGCCTAGTAAAAAATTCGATTCAGATTCCTTGGTCTCGCGGCTCTGCCTGATCGTAGATGGAAAATGCTTATCTGAGTAAGATCGTGAGCCAGCATATTGTACTCTTTCGTTTAGTAAGAAAGTGGGAGGAAGGGCGATCAGCGTCAGGGATCCTTTATGAATGTTACCATAGGAGTTTTGCGCCCGTCACGTGATAATCATTTTGAGCCATTACTAGTATTCGTAACGAGTGAGCCTATCACGGCCCGCCTCATCAAGGTGTTAGTATGAGCAGAGTATCATTATCCCATTTCGTGGCATGGTCGAATTTACATTGCCGACGAATTAAGTAGGAGCAATTGGGAGATCTGAACCTGGCTACCCAACCATCGATGATAGTTTTGGCATTTGATGCACTGTTACAATAAGAAAATGCAATCATGATATCCCGTTTTGTGACAAGAGTAAGCCTTCGTTTAATTTTACTCTTTAGGCGTTTATGCTCTCTAATTATATGCGTTGACCATATGCTTTATAATAGTTGGGTATCTTCAAAGTTATGTATAATGTTTAACTGTTTGCGGTTGGGTAATTTAACATAGTGGGCAACTTTCTAATCTTTACACTTCTAGTAGATAATTGTAATAATACACATCAAGACATGATTTCTTATTGTAATTTGATGGATTAATTAGTCACTTCTACCCCGTTATGTCATTGTCAAAGTATCGATGAGTTAGTTTTATAATTGCTCTATTGGGTATTTGTAACTCCAATTTTTTCAGAAGCCAAGCCATATTGAATCATATTTTTTGTATAAATGGTCTTATATGGGTCATTAACATTTAAAGGACTCACTAAAAAATGGTCCAAAAGGTTGAAGTTGAAATTAAATGGGTCAAAATTGGGCCATGCATGAAACCCATTTCGACCCATATTGGACCCATTTTCGACCACATCAACTCTCACAAATTACAAATGGACCTAGGCCTTTCCGTTTGTTTCACGGAAAAAATGGGATACTTTCGGAACATCATTTCCAGGAAGTCATTTTCAAAAATAATAATTTTTTCCGATGTTTGATTAATACTAAAAAATGACTGGAAAATAATTTTCGTCGTTTGTTATGAATTGATTTTCGGGGACCGACTGTGGCGGCGTCCGACAATTGGCCGCGCCGGCCACCCGCCGCGGAGACCTGTGTCTAGTCGCGCGACCGACGGCCGACAGAGGAGATCGGCCGCGGCGACCGCCGAGGCTACCTGCGGCCGGCCGCGGCGACTGGCCGGGCGACCTGCGGCCGGCCGCGGAGATCGGCCCGAGCAACCGGCGGCGACCTGCGGCTTGGTCGCGGAGACCGGCCGAGGCGACCGGAGCCCGTCTGTTTGTGATCGGCCGAGGCAACCTGCGGGCCGGCCGCTGCCATCGGCGGCCGGCCTCGGAGACTGGCCGAGACGACTTGCGGCCGGTGGGCTGCGACCGGCGGGCGATCTACGGCCGATCGTGAGAGGCCGGCCGCGACGCCGGCCGAGGCGACCTACGGCCCGGTCGCAGAGGTCGGCCGCGACGACCGGACCGAGGCGACCGGGAGGCCGGCCGCGGAGACCGGAGGCCGGCCACGAAGACCGGCTGAGGCGACCTGCGGCCGGCCCTGCGGCGACCTACGGCCGGCCTCTGGCGACCGGAGGAAGGCTGCGGAGACCAGCCCTCGGCCCGGCGTCCGGCCGCGGAGACCGGCCGAGGCGACCTGCGGCCGGCCGCGGAGACCGGCGAGGCGACGGCGTCCGGCCGCTGCCACCGGCTGAGGCGACCGACGTCCGGCCACCGAGACCGGCCGGGCGACGGCCGAGGTGAACCTTGGCGGCCGGCCTCCGAGACCGGCCGAGTGACCTGTGCCGCCGCGGCGACCTGTGGCCGGCCGCGGCGACCGGTCGCCTCCGCCCACCCGTCGCCGCTGGCCGCCGCCGCTTGCCGTGGCCGGAGAAAATGAAAGAAAAATAAAGCAAAATAAAATAGGTTAAATGAGTTATATATTTTTCTTAAAAATATTAGTGTGATTTGGCAATATGGGTCAAAATGGGTCAGGGTCGGGTATGGGTTTTGGTTGCGGGTTGGGTCGGGTATGGGTTATTGATATGGGTCAAATGGTTTAGATGGGTCAATATGGGTTCCGGACCATATTCGACCCGACCCAACCCGACCCGACCCACCCATTTACCTCCTCTACTCTCACACACACACACCACACTCTCTCTCTCTCTTCTCTCTCTCTCTCTCTCTCTCTCTCTCTCCTTTGTCGTGGGGAAACTCTCCAGACTGAAAGAAAGTCTGACCTCCATCAATCTTGTCCTTTCCCCTTTCTTTTCTTGTTGACTTTCCTTCCTCTTTCTTTTTCTTTCTCTGTTCATACGAGAACCTCGGCCGGACATCTTCTTCCTCCCCTAAAAGCTTCTTCCTCTCCTCTTAAAAATTCCTTTCTTTTTTGGCTTGTGGTTTTTACTGAAAAAAAAATAAGAAAAAAAAACCAAAAAAAAAAAAAAAAATAAAAAAAAAAAAAATCGCAAACAAAAAAAAAAAAATTTTTAAAAAAATTTTTCACCTAACGCTTCTCCTCTCCTTCTTTTCGTCTTTCCTTTCTGTTTTGGGGCTTGTTTTTTTAGCTGGAAACTCTGGCACATCTTCCCCTCTGTTCGTCCTCCACCCATGTACCGATTCGCCCCGTCTCGTTGTCCCGTCAAACTCGCACCAGCCGCCATATCTGGTAGAGTCGTTGGTCACCCGCCTACTTGCTCCGTCGTTTTCGGCCGCATCGCTTCATGACCTCCAGCCGAGCATGAGCCTCGTCCTACACTTGCATCGCCACCCCCAGCTCCTTCGTCTGACGTTCAA
>JAGVVM010016572.1:0-11926 GCA_019149425.1 Psidium friedrichsthalianum
GCGGAAAACAACAATATACATGCGTCCAGCGTTTTTACTAATCCTGTTGCATCGTAGAGCCACACTTGTGTTAAGTATGCTCGCATATGGTAGTTAAATCCTAAATACTCTCTCTTGGATGGGAAGAAAAAGGATGACTAAATTTTAGTATATTTTGATGTATTTTAAAAAAGATGCCTTTTATAGGCTTTATCGAGATTATTTAAGCAATCAAGGAATAAAATTAGATATGAAAAATCAGAGAAAATATCTACATGTCTCTAAAGATATTTAAAATATCTCAATATCCTCTCTCAACTCATAATGGTTATGTTGAATATGCTCCAACAATGTTGCATTGCTTGGTGGATCCATGCGGGTAGTGTGTGAGGCAGTGTCTGTCAATCTAGCTCATATGGTGACGGTAATGGCTTCTCCAAACGAGAAGTGAAAAGTTGAGAATCGAAGGCAATTGAGCCGACCAACTAATCTTTTGCAATCGACTTTGGCCTGTCGTGACAGTAACTTACAATTGTGGCCGACACGGCTGATAAGCATAACAAGTGAAATAAGCCAAAATCAAACCTACTGAGCAACAAATTACTGTGTTACTAACAAAATGTCGCTAGATTGAATCTCTTCATATTGTTTGTATGTCCTCCATCAACACATGACTATAAATGTATGATGATATCGCGATTACCTTAAAAAAATGGACATACGGATGAATAGTAAAATCACGTTTCGAGAGTTGTTTTGGAATTTTCAAATTAGTCGTCACAAAGCTATAATTTTATCTATTTTCCTCATATGATGGAATGATCTATTTTCTCCCGAAAATAATGGAGAACACATTGAATATTCTCTTTAGAGGCTTTATAAATAAGATCTGTGATGGCGTCAAGTTTGGACCAGAGGAGACAATTGAATCTTTGTCCCTCAAGACGTAAGACAAAAGTTGCGTCTTGGGCCTAAGAAAACACGAGATTTCAGGTTCAATTTCTGTTCCACCCCGATGCAAATAATATCGTGATGAAATCTCTCATCTAACTACGCGGAAGAAAACCCGACCCAATTCTTTTTGCAAACACATTGAGCGAAAGCTATTAGCTTGACAGTATTATCGGTTGTCCATATTTTTTTATCACACGATATCTCAATTGATAAGTGTTTTATGCAAAATCTGCAATGATAATGTGTGGATTTACGTGTTGAAATTATATTGATTCCTAATAGTACTATCAGAAAAACATTTTCTGAATGAGCCACTCATCAACGATCCAAACACCTAACACAGTTCGCTTGACATGGAGAGGAGAGAGAGTCGAAAAGTTCGAAATTATGGTGCAGTTCTATTCTGCTTGGATGTTTTTTTAAATTGATTATATCCTATCATATTCTAATATTCTGCTTGAACATTAATTCCCAACTTTACTTAGTTTTAGTGCGAAGGCAGACCGCAAATGATACCGTACATCCTACTCGGATAAAACTGAACAAGTAGCCAGACAATGATCAATGCAGATTGTTACCCATCTAAGGAAGATGCTGTTGATCAGTTCACATGATCCAGAATGATCGGGTCCACCCATGTCGTTAGCAGCTCTTAGTATGAGGACGTGGAGAAGAAGCATCAGTACACTTACCATTCCAAATTCCCTACTAGATGACAGGAAGACTTGGACCTAGGTTTGTCATTATAACGACAAGCATAGGAAGCATGAAGCCGATCATTTTGTATTTCCTGATTCGTGAGGACTTGAACGAGAATCCGAAGCATCCTCGAGAGGGATAAAACTCACACTGGCTGATAAATCAATGGCGGCATAGAAGCGCAGCCAATATTACGCGTAGGAACCCTTCACAAGCAAATATTGAGACCAAGTGACTAGCAACATGACATAGCAGTTCACTAATCAACAGTGGACATCCATAAAACACGCCCGGACTACACGAAGAGGAATAGTACACAGCATACACAAGCAGCTACACTAAGAATACACAATGTGCTGCGCAAACATGGTTCGCTTATTCCATCTAATTAGTAGCATCCACAGGGGTACCAATACTGCATACGCCAAACCACGGCGGTTGCTTGTAGATACAAACAGTACCTGTTCCTCTCCCCTCACATATCCAGTTCTCACTGCAGGACCAGGCACCTGACGGTCCAGCCACCGTTGCAGTGGAAGCTCTCTTCAGGACATCAGCATCTTCCAGTGCTTGAGGTTCCACATCAGCTTGTCAATCGTGTTAGGAGTGATGTCCTGCCCCCATTTCCCACAAGATGCAATGGCTTCAATATCAGAGCATTCACTTCTTGGAATCTCTCCTCAGAAAGAGAAACCTCTGCAAGAAGGCGCCAAGCATTTTCTTCGGATGCCTCCTCAAAGTCCTCCTTCCTCTTCAGGACAATATGCCCACTGATTTCCCAGACAGCTGGGTTCACCTGGGTGTCCAGAAGTTCTGGATCCACTTCCCCTAGAGCTTGCTTCTCAGGCGTAGCACTGATAAGAGATCAACGCAGAGACAAGGTCAGCTTCAAATAAGAACTACAGGCATGAAACAAAGTAACTAGAAGAAAAGGCAGGCCCAATTTGATTACCTGGGGTAAGAGAAAAATCCGCTTCCCAGAATCAGAGATCAGGACATTGTAGGGGATGTTGTTATCTTGTAGGCAAATGCAGGAGTCAGAAACTGCATTGGATAAATCTTTCACGAGTCTCCACCCTCAAAAACAAGACCTCTCACAGGATAATTGACAAGTTCAAAGATTGTAACTCCAGATTTTAAAGCAGCTAATTCTGGTAGGAGCCTTCTCCATCGGAAAGGGAACTGCAAGTAGTATGCCTGGCAACATTCCACTTATGCAATGATATAAACATTGCGGTGGCGTAAATGTACTTGATCCAAAATAAATTGATGAGATTAAGGTTATAGCCTCAAACAAACCTGAAAATGAAGATGATTGATGGTGCAAAGGCACCCAAGCTGTTGTAACCAAGACGGAAGTATGGATTCCCAGCTTCTGCAGCCATATAAAGTGCAAGAGAGAAGCTTTCACGGTCAATCCTCTGAGGCAAGCATTCGAGGACACGAGGAATCAACAGAACATGCCCATATTCAATGGACTGACCTGCTCAGTAGGGACAAAGATCATGGATTGGTCATTAAGCTGACTCAAGCAACTGCGAGTAATTACAAAAGATTTTAGCGCGGGTAAGGGAATTAATACATTTATAGCCACGACATTAGGGGAGTTGTCCGCATCAATTGGAGCCTTTGGGAAGGAATTGCACTTCACCATCTTCACTTGCCTCAAACTGGAAGAGGATCTCTTCCTGGCCCAACTTTAGTGAAGTTGAACTTGCTTCCATCAAAGGGCTGGAGCGACCTTATCAACACGGAATTCAGTTGGCCTCTTCTTCAGATGGCGACCCTCGTTCAGCTGGGCAATAAATCCATACCCCACCAGGTATGATCTGCACCAAAATCACAGCATTAATTTTTTTTGGGTCAAAACAGCATTAATTGAAAATGAACTTATAATCTCCATCAAGTTCTCGGAATACAGCATACTGGATGTGAATTCAATTAAAATAGAGCCAAGTAAGAGACCTTAGTTTCGCGGCCGTTACGTCGTAGCGAAATAGGCCCCCTCAGCATGCGGTCCTCCCACTGCAGTGAAGTTGTAAACGAGTTAAACTCATCTAATTCAAGACTAGAACGGCATAGATATAAACATCATCCAGATCCATCACAGCTCAATTCAGCCTCCCATCTAATTCAAGAAGAACGGCATAGATAGGATCGAGGGAGCGAGCGAGAAAGGCAACGGGCGGCTCCGGATTCTCACCCACAATCAGAGCCTTCTCATCAGCAACAAAGTTCACCCTCTTGAAAGCATACAAGGGAGCTTTGCCCCTGCTCATACCATACACCAGACAGTCAAAAACTCTATCCGCTGACCCCACGTGCACAATCAACTCCCAATTCACAAAACAGTGGAGCTCTCATGACCAAACGGAAATTTACTCAAGTTTACCTGGAATGCAGCATTTGTTGAGGCAATTCCGGCCGCAACCCCCACCGCGGCGAGCACCCTCCTCAGATTCCTCTTTCTGGTAGTTGGACACTACAGTCGGAACCCTCTTAATCTTGAGCATCATCTTTTCCTACTCTTTCTAGCCAAGTCACTTTCTCCTACAGTAATGAATCAAAAGCCCCGAGCAGACCCAGCGATTCTCAAGCAACTGGAACCGACAGATCTAACTCCCCACCAACACTTTTTTCTCTCACGAATCACAGCGAATGGACGGAGGTAATACCTAAAAGCTAACCGCTATGCGAACAAAAGCAAAACTCTAATAGCTTTAGTAGAGGGAAGAGGGGGAGAGGGGACCGCCGCCGGCGAGGAAGAGGAGATCGGAGGGGCTGCCGCCTTCGGAGGGGAGAGCGCCGCGCCCGCCGTGCGGCGAAGGGTCGCCGACGTTCGCGATCACGCAATGACAACCCTTGCCACGCACGGCCCGGACATGTATGAGTAGAGGCGGCGTTGCTCCGTGTATAGCCGTGATGTCTGCAACTCGACTGTCCCGGGTATTACCCCCACCTACCTACCTTGCTACGCCGGTGATCGAGCTCGCCGGAGCGGAGGAACGCGATCGGACAGGCCCGGGGATCGGAGGAGGCTTCGTTCGGAGGGAGGAGGAGAGAGAGAGAGAGAGAGAGAGAGAGATTGCCGCGAGGTGATGGTTTTTCAGGCCTGGTTGTGTGTGTGGTGTGAAGTTGAGAAGCGAAGGTGGCGTTATATAGATGATATGAGGAGATAGAGGGAGAGAGACGAGTGGTTGTGATTATGGTTGCCGTTGAGGTTGTGTGTACAGTGTTCGAGTGGTGGTAGAGACTCTGTAGAGAGAGAGAGAGAGGCTTACTCGTGCTAGTGCGATTGGTGGATCGCCAGACGAAGATGGACCGCAGAACCGTACGGATGGGCCGGGGATTACTTTCCCCATTTTCCCTCCCCTTTTTCGAATATCCCCTTTTTTAAGTTTAAATTAATACAAAATTTGCTAGGGTACTTATAGAGTAAAAGAAAATTAGAGCATACGTTATAAACCGTAAAAACTAAAGCTTTACACAAACGATATAACCTACCTTTAATCTGAGGATTATCTTTGCCATTCCATGGATTGATGTGGGCAAAACTAATATCTAATCCTTTTTTTTTCTAAGCACATGCTCCTATCTGAATTTTGGACGATGAATTATCATTTTCATCTCGGGCCCCTAAATGATAATAATATACTATGACTAGTCGATTTCGACACACCATGTAAAGTTCACATTTCCATTTCTATAAAAAAAAAAAAAAGAAAGCTTGTCTGTGTTAGAGTTTGAAGAATCGCAAAGAAATTATTCTCGATGAAACATAGATATGCTCTATATATAAAGTTATATTTATCGAAAATATGTTTAAACCTGATTTTTACTTACGTGCGAATCATCAAACGAAGTGCAATTCGAGATTTACATGTTTACGCACATTTTGAAAGCAGGTCGTCAATTCTTAAAAATGATTACTTGCATCAAAATAATGATAATTTATGTTTAACTATTTTCGCATGCGATAAACATTATTTCTTCGTTTAATTTTGTAAACGATGTAAATAATTCAAATTTTAAGAAATTTTTTTTAAAAATTAATTATGTTTTTTCGAACAAACGTACCTATCATTCTGCTAGTTCATCGATTTCCTTATTTTTTTATTTGAAGGAAGGACGCATATGCTCCGAAGGTGCTGCTCTATTTCCAACCACCTATGTTCAGCTAGGACAACGCAAGGCAAGGTGGGGTTCCATCTCCATCCCATTGCCCACGCGCATCTGGAACTTCCGACTGCGCGCGCATCGTTTTTAATATGAAGAGCGATCTTGATCTTTTCGGAGAGAGGGATCAAGGGTGGAGGATTAGAGAGGGCAGGTTTCCGGGCGATCTAGGGCGACGAGAACGTTTCGTACTCTATTTCGATTCCAAACCTATTCCAAAAATAGGGGAACAGAAATTCGTTTGGGCAACAGTTAATATTTCTGGAACAAAAATCTGTTCCAGAAATAGATTGGGGGGGGGGGGGGGGGGGGTATTTCTGGCAAGAAATAGAAAATCTATTTCTGTTCCAGAAATTATTTCTGGACGGTCCATCTCCGTTTCTAGTGACACTGGTGAATTATTAATAAAAGTGAGCAAAACATATTTACTGGTAACCGATGAATTAATAGGTTTACAAAAAAAAAAAAAAAAATAATCAATCTCGTCCGGCGATCCGCTTCCTTCTTTGAATCGAGAGCTAGATCGAAAATCATCAATTCTAATTTTATATAGAATCGAAAATTAGGCACGTCCTGGGAATTGGATTGAACCGATGGATTCGAATCGACTCGGACAATTTTACATTAATCGATCTGCGTTGCTCACCCCATGTATCATTCTCGCACTGCATGTGGGCAAGTATTCGGATTTTCCGATTCCAAAGCCTTTGTTAATGTGGATATGGGCGGAGGCCGTACGTGAGAGGAGTTAATAAGTATCTTATTTTATACGATTATTTGGGTTTGGACCGCGTGGGAGAATCTTGCCATTAAAAAAAAGGGCCTGGACCGTCCCCTCCGATGTGTCGGATCGATGATTTGCTTCTCCATGATTGGCTTAAAGAATAAATAACAATGCATATCCTACATAAGATAGAATCATAAGCCGGAAATATGTTCGTTGTTGACCGTGGAGTTTTTATATATTCATGCGATCTCTCTTTGCATGTAAATTTAGATTTTTGGAGCGGACCTTTCTATCGGTAGGTACATACTTTTTTTCATTCTCTCGCATGAGTATACGGACATCGTGTTGAAAGTAAGAAACGGAGATGAAACTCACTTGTATAGGTGTTCGAAAGATCTGCTGTCATTCATACGCGTTAAAAGCTTTGAATATGATCAAGCGTGTTCGTTCATTCGAATCCAAATATAACTGCATAAGAATTCTTTGACCCGATAAAATCGAGTAGCACATTTCATCCTGCTGTATCTATATTAAGTCTTCTAATTTGACTTTTTGTGTTTTCAAGGGAATTCCTGTGGCAATATCTGTAGTATCCTCGCTCTCTTACGGCACACTGAAATTGAAGGATCAAGATCACAATTTATGTACGAAGCACGGGATTTGTCAATTGGTGCATTCCTCAAGTGGCTTAATGCGCTGGAACTACGATACATGTCGATTTATTGGTCGTCGATCACCGCCATCGATACGTGTCTTCATTATTATTGAAACATCACTTATTTTCACGAAAAAGCAATGCCATTCAAAGATTAATAGTAGAGAGCAAATCAGGTAAAAATACATTTTGCGAAATTTCCCAAAGGAATAATAAATACTTTTCCACAAACTTAAAAAGACATCTACGAATACGAATGGAAACCACTCAATCAACGAGTAAGACGAAAGAGTCGTTTGGCAACAATCAATACGTGGCTTCCTACGTCGGGAATTTTAGAGCGAAGCTCGGGGCCAGCTCAAGAAGAGTCCGCCTTAGGAAACTTCATTCGTCTTACGTCTAGAAAGCCCGAGGGCCAGAGGGAGATTTCGCTCGGTGCTCAGAAGCTTCTCCTGATCAAAGAGGCTTGCACGCAGCTCCGACATCACGAGCCTGGCTTGAAGTGGGAAATTTTCGTCGTGGGGACTACGACGCCCTGGCGCGACACCCCCGCCAATGACCATCTCGGGAGGTCGAAATATGTATACTCTGGTCGGGCGACGACACACATGGGTATATTTCTATAGCTCCTTGTGCGGACCGTACAACGCATTTGCTGTGCTCATATATACACGACCATATATGAACATTCGATAGTGTATATCTGTATACATGCCCAACGCGAGGTATTCTTTCACCCCTCTCAAATGGGTGGCTTGAAACCTCTCGAAAAAGAATTCCTTATCCATAAATAAAGCAATTTTTGAATAAGTTTTTTCAAAATCAATTTAAAGGTAAAACACAAAAATTACACACGACCAAAAACCCAGAGAGGGCGTGTGATTTGTCTTAAAATGATTTTAATGTTTGATATACAATGTACCGAACCGAATCCATTGTCATTGAAAGCGGCATTGATGACATCCATTGGACGCGCGGTTCGATATTGGAGCACTTTTGGACATTTTTATAGTTTATATAATCACTGGACTTTATCAAGTAAGCGGGGCATGGAAGTTGGAGGAACGTGGTTGTTTGTTTGGACAGAAAAGGCTGGTGGATTCGGAATCTTGCTGCCAGATGGGGGCATCAATCCATCATATCATATGTTCGTAGAATAGTACTAATCTGTCCTTTTGTCCCCTCCACATGTGTTGGGCCTTGGAACCAACCACTTTGCTGTTCACTGTCCTGTCCGGTCGGTCGTTCGATCGGATCCGGTTTCTTTTAGCTAAGCTGATGGAAGAACGAAAAACGGGATACACATGCACGAATTCGCGCTGGCCGGGACCGACCGACCGGGCCATGTTATCTCATCTCAAAAGGACAGCCTTAGCCTTATCCACGACCATTTATTCTCGCGCGGAATCAGGCCCATGAAATTAGGTAAGGACTTCGACCAAAAAATGAAACAAAAAAAAAAAAGGGTAAGGACAATCAGTACTGAAAGACAAGCTCCAACATTTGCTGGTGCAGAGCGCACATGGCGATTGTAATTTTGTTCTCCCACGTTGGCATGTCTGTCCTTCAGCCTTTGGTGTTCCTCGAGCAGCAGTTTTGTGGTCCACCGAGAGATGGCAACAAAGCGTAACACGTGTTCAAAATGTACGATGAACAAAAATTTGAAGGTTTTAGGATCGACCGACTGATGAGATTTTCTGTTTTTCTTTTTTTTATCTGAAGATCATCGAGGGATTGAGATTCGTCTGCCAAAAATCACTAGGTCCGATCAACGGTCAATACACGATCTGATCGATGGGCCTAACGGCTCGGCTTAACCCGTTCGATGTCCGCCACACAAACCTCCTCGGTGGGTCAATTAGGAAATTGCGTTTTCATGACTTCAGTGAAATCCGACCGTTCTTGCCGGCCCAGACGATGGATTGCTACATGAGGCTAGTCCTGTTAGCGTTCATAATTACATTCGAAATAAAACAGGAACTTTATCTTAACCAATTTTGGATGGCCTAAAAGAGCAAAAAAGAAGAAGAGAATCGCATGCGGCGATGGGGGTGGCCATCACGGCCATAGCGCGCACAACAACAGTCTCTTCCTTTGCCTATTCCTAGCCAGAAATAATTTTTTTTTTTATTCTATTTCTGAACGAGTTTCAAGTCGAGATATGTGTCTGATAACAACCCAAAATTTCTATTCCTGAAACAAAAATTCGTTTGAAATGGCATAAAATTTTATTCCTAGAACATAAATTTATTTGATAACAGTATGCAATTACAAAACAAAATTTTAATTCCAAAACTTTGTTTCCACGTTATGCTCTGTTTCCACGTTTTGCTCTCTTTAAATACAAATACAAGTAAATGGAAGAAACGGATTACAATCGCAACGAATTCAAATTGAAAATAATACAATCAAATAAAAAATTACTCCTATATGTCATGTCACCGTGCCTTGCTATATCAGTAGAAACCTTGGGGATAGAAACCGCTGCAAAGATACGGAAGGAATTTGCAATATTTCTTCTCTATAGCGGTATTGAGGCAAGTCTCCCAAATCTGCATTCATAGGTTGATAATTCTTTTGGGCCAAGAAAACCATTTCAACACCCTGAGTGAAAATGATAATCATCGGAAGGATGTCAATAGAAACACCCAACAAAGCAGCCACGGGAGCACAGTGCCCTGTTTCTGGCTACATGCCCGCAATATAGCAAGTAGTCCTCTGGCATTCACATAAACTATCACTATCTCGCACCAAGGAAGTCAAGGAACAAGCTCGCCTGCCTCAATGCCGCACGCGAGTTTAACATCGCATGGGGGATTGTTGTCTTCATCGTCTTCAAAACTCTCCAACCACCCATCGCGGCAATAAGAGAATCAACTAGCCACGAAGGCGATACTCTCCATTTCATCTCCAGATCCAAAATTCTCACCGCCTCTTACAAATTCTTCAGCTTTTTTAAGCTCTCAGGCTTCCCATGATTGCAGAATCCACCAAATGCAACAACTGTGGAGATACATTTGGCATGACAGCTCTTAATTTATTCTTTTGTGGGGAATCAACAGCAAAGCATACGGCATGCTTTTGCTGTTGATTCCCCACAAAAAGAATAAATAAGAGCTGTCATGCCAATATTATCTCCAGAGTTGTTGCATTAGGTGGATTCGCAATATGGGGAAGCCTTGAGAGTTAAAAAAGCCTCTG
This sequence comes from Psidium friedrichsthalianum, assembly GCA_019149425.1. Lineage (NCBI taxonomy): Eukaryota > Viridiplantae > Streptophyta > Magnoliopsida > Myrtales > Myrtaceae > Psidium > Psidium friedrichsthalianum. Next base: position 10,392 of record JAGVVM010016572.1, read on the forward strand.
AGAATATTGTCAAGAGGCGGTGAGAATTTTGGATCTGGAGATGCAAATGGATGAGTATCGCCTTCGTGTTCAGTGATTCTCTATTGCCGCGATGGGTGGTGTGGAGAGTTTGAAGACGATGAAGACAACAATCCCCCCAAGTGCGAAACCCGGTTTTTTAAACTCGCGTGCGGCCATGATGCAGGCGAGGCTTGTTCCTTGGACTGCCTTGGGTGCCGAGATAAGTGATCAAGTTTATGTGAAGCAGAGGACTACGTGCTATAATTGCGGGCATGTACTCAGAAACCAGGGCACTGTGGCTCCGTGGTGCTTTGTTGGTGTGTTCATGAACATCTTCCGATGAATTATCATTCAACGCAGTGTGTTGAAATGGTTTCTTGCCCGAAAGAATTATCACCTGGACGCAGATTTGGGAGACTTTGCCCAATACCGCTATAGAGAAGAAATATTGCAAATTCCTTCCGTATCTTTGCATGGCGGTTTCTACCCCCAAGGTTCTAGTGATATAGCAAGGCACGGTGACATGACAATATAGGAGTAATTTTTTTATTTGATTGTATTATTTTTCAATTTGAATTCGTTGCGATTGTAATCCGTTTCTTCCATTTACTTGTGTTTTGTATTTTAAAGAGAGCAAAACGTGGAAACAGAGCATAAACGTGGAAACAAAGTTTTGGAATTAAAAATTTTGGTTTGTAATTCATACTGTATCAAATAAATTTATGTTTCAGGAAATAGAAATTTTATGCTGTTATCAAGAATTCTGTTTCAGGAATAGAAAATTGGGTTGTTATCGACAGAGATCTAGACTTAGAAAACTCGTCAGAAACAAAATAAAAAAAAAAAAAAGTATTCTAGGCTAAGAATAAGGCCAAGGAGAGAACTGTTGTTGTGCGCACACTATGGCACCGTGATGGGCCACCCCCGTCGACCACATGCGCGATCTCTTCTTCTTTTTGCGCTTTTAGGCCATCCAAATTGGTTAAGGATAAAGTTCCTGTTTTATTCAGAATAAATATGAACGCTAACAGGACTAGCCTCATGTAGCAATCCATCGTATGGGCCAGGCTAAGAAACGGTCGGATTCACTGAAGTCATGAAAACGCCAATTTAATAATTGACACACCGAGGAGGGTTGGTGGCGGAAATCGAACGGGGTTAAGCCGAGAGTTAGGCCAATCGAGCAGATCCGTGTATGCCGTTGATCGGAATAGGATGTTGGGCAGACGAATATCAATCCGCGATGATCTTCAGAAAAAAAAAAAGAAAACAGAAGAAAAGTCATAAGTCGGTCGATCAGAAAACTTCAAATTGTGTTCATAGTTAATTGTGAAAGGTTACGCTTGTTGAAATCTCTGCGGGGAAAACAAAAAATGATGCCAAGGAACACAAAAGGATCAAGACAGCATGACAACGTGGGAGAAAAATTACAATCGCCATGGCGCTCTGCACAGCGAAAAGTTGGAGCTTGTCTTTCAGTACTGAATGGTCCATTACCCTTTTTTTTTGGTCATTTTTGTCGAAGGCCTTACCTA
>JAGVVM010016574.1:0-13890 GCA_019149425.1 Psidium friedrichsthalianum
AACAGTAAAATCCCCAAAGTTGCAGTGCAGAGGCCTCTCTAGTTGACTCTAGTATAAGTTTATTGTCCCGCCATGGAGTCATGAACTTCATTTGCTCTTTATGATTAAAGTCATCTCCCTTCCCCTATAAGTTTTCAATTTTTTGGATATTTAGATATTCTACAATCCATCTAGAGTCAGTCGTTGTCCCTTATTCATTATTGTTGTGCAACAGCTTCGTAGCAACAGATGATAAGACCCATTAAAATGGGAAAATCTTTTTCTTGATCATTGCAGCTTCCTGAATACGTTCGTCCAATTTTCCATCCACCCACATGTGATTGTTAAATGTTCAAGTCACCCTGTTTTTTTACGGTGGGTAATCCTCTGTCTTTTGACGTATCGTCCATGGCTTCATTGTCTTTTTTGTTTTGTCTGGTCGAAATCATGATGTCACTAAGGGCTTCATTGTCATTCTTTTAATTGACCGTAGAATATGGCAGGACATGAAACAGCGAGCACCAACTATTACAAAGTGGTCTGGGACTGGCTACGCGATGTGCTGGTTCGAAATAGGGCAATCCACCGTTTAAAAAATCATCACTAATAATATGTTCCTTTTGGTGAATACTTTTGTTTTCCGATTATGGGTTTTTGGGGGTTAAGATACTAGTGCGCGAACGCATGAGCAACGGAATGTTTCGACGATTTTGGTGTTAGAACTGGACCATTTCCATTGGAGGTTATCAACCAAGGTCGGAAGTCCGGTTGAGGCCATTGGTCCACACTGGGGGGGGGGGGGTGCCTTTTTTTGATAAGGATACCTTGCTCTCCTCAAGTTAGTGGCACGGACTATTTACTCTATTTGATTAAATGCCAATCTTCCCTACTGATGCTCATACAGTCAAAAAAGACTGTTACACTAGGTCATCGTTAGTATGTCACGACACTGTCGAACGCCAAGAAAACAAGTAATTTTTGACGGCGAAAACCTGGAGATTTATGGGAACAATTAGTGAGGGAACACAGCTGCCAAATCCTAAACCATTGTTCATTATGATACCTTACCGAACTATATTTCGTGTAATCCTCAACAAACTCCAAGCAATGTCCATAATGCTGATATACTTTTGACCTTAATACCTATTTTCTAATGAACATCAAAAACCCTACGACATATACTCATTGCCGTGAGACAATTGCCCTTCTTTCAGATTCCGCTCAGATTTTGGAGCTTTCTCAAACCAAACCTTATCGTTTTTCATTTGCTTAAGTCACGAGGCAAACTGTCCACTGTCAATACTCGTTATGCATTATGTTGTCCCTATGTAGGCATAACTTTAGCAATTCTATTGTGGGAATCCACTTGGACGGAGGGTATAATGTTCACAGTTTTCAGAATTTTTTTGATATCAAGAAAATAAAAATTTTGGGCCTAAACATCTTTAGATGGGGCTTAGTTACATTTTTGGTGCTTTTTCTTCTCTATTAAAATAAACAATTCATTGTTATTTACTAGTTAAAAGTGTGATTCCTAATCTTTCGATTTAGGGTCAGCCACGCCCTCAGATGGTTTCCCACAATTTGCGTAGCCTAAAATAAATAAGTACCATCGTCTTGTTAATCTGCTTTGGAGAAATTAAGTACTAAAATGGGATGACCTATACATTGACACAGAGCGGTTTTTTTTTTGTTTTTTTGGGAAAATAAGCAATGTCACGATCAAACTAATTAAAAAGGATCACATTAGATTCATAAACGTTTCAAATGATAAAAGGTTCCCATAATGGCCTTGGTGATATAAGCCATCCATCTCTAAGGGAGAGTCTTTGTACATGGTGCTTTTAGCTACCAATGCGGTCAATTTGAATTTTGTTTCCATGAGAACTAAAGACCCACTTACAATAGCGGACGTGCTAGCCTTACCTTGCTATTCGATCTATTAACCCCAATAGCATCCCCCACCAGGCTCTGGTTAGGGCCCATAACCAGCTGGAAGTTGATAAGCTACAGTGATTATCACCATCCATCATTTGTGGGTTCATATAAAAAAGAATGGGTTGAAATGTCTATTTATATTTTTACAAGTGGTATTTATTGAAGGACTACAACTATGGCTAATTCCCATTCTACATCGCGCACCAACAACCCTGGCAGTCCCTGCACCGTCTTAACTCTGAGGTTTTGTAATCAGTTCAATATGGTCTTCACCAAGCGGGAATTTTAATCGCTAATAAGAAATAGAAAAGTAGTTGTATAGATAGGATATAGATGAATCAGAATGCGGGGAATGCGCACCTATGCAATCGTGCTTGGAATGCTCTAGGGTGGTTATCAGTTGATAGTCAGTTCATCATTTTTAAGGATCTCTCTCTTTACCCATATCCAGAGTTAGCTTCCCACGTACACACAGTAGATTTTACATTGAAAACGGCCTTTGATTGTTGTGGTCCTTTCCGCAAAAGCCCATTGGCGTTGACTTTTCGTTCACTGTTGGGAGGTGGAAATTCGTGAGCAGTTGGCCCTGGACCGATGGTCAAGCTAGAAATATGGGCTTCTAGTCAATGGGTTTTTAGGCCTCTAGAAAATAATCTCTTTAGGGTTTTCTCTTTTGTTTAAAAAGGGACAGTCAGTCAAATGTCTTCCTTCTTTCTAATACCATGTGTATTCATTGGTTGGAGGATGAATACTTTTTGTGGACATTAGCACCGATGCATGTTTATTAATGTTGCTAATCAGCTGTGCTTTTTTTCGGGATAAAATTATCAACAAGCGTCTCTAGATGGAAATCTAGAAGTTTCATGGAAATATCGGGAAGAATACTTGTGGTATCACCAATGCATACTTGATGATACCGCATGTTCTCCTTGAAACCTCTCATCATTGTGCAGTGTCACTTTTAACCCTTTTTTTTTTTTTGGTCGAAAGTAGTTCTCAAGACTTACTTAATGTTTATCAGAATTCACACACACAATCACAACGAAGTAAAGCATAAAGTCAGAAAGAGAAAATCGATACAAGGTTTATTTTTGTTCACCTTTAAACTAAGGCTACGTTCAGTAGACGATTTCATTATAATTAGCAACCCCCACATTCCCTTATATCCCTCATTTACAAAAGATATTAAAAAAAAGTATATATAACAATATTATTCATGGGCTCAAGCCGAAACTATCAATAAAAAAAATATGGGCTTAAAAAACTATAAAACCATCGAGTTGGCTAGGAGGCGCTACCCCCTTGATACCCCCGTCAGGGCGACTCCCCAGATCCTTGCCCGCTAATGTCCAGTGGGACCTCCAATGCTTTCTTGTCGATAAATAGATATAAACCACGCCACAATAACATTGGTTCGGATTTTCTATAGCGAGACATTCACTTTAAGGTCGTGAAGCCTTGAATTATGGTCATACAACGTCTCGAAGCATGTCTGAAACCATCGATCGGCGCGCGCATGCAATACATATGGTCGCAGCCTTGAATTAATGGTCGTGCGGCTTCTCGAAGTTCTCCATTTTTTGGAAAAACTATGTTGAACTAGTTTTCTAAAGCTCAGACATTACATTGAGAAGGGAAAAGAAAACATTATGTTGAGCAAACGAGAAAACAAATTTATGGACTTGCGGTATAATTAATTTAATGGATATTGCCAAATAAAAACAAGGAAATCGGATATTGACTCTTCTCCAAAATATTCAACCCTTGGAAATAAAAGCTAGGATCGATCTTCTATTTTAGTAATCAAATTATTCCACACACTAGCTGAATCGATCCATTTGAACGAGTAATGGAATTAAAGAGTGGGATCTGTGATCACGCTACGAAGCACAACGGAATCCAACGTAAGACCAGCTCCGTACGCAGAGAACTCCCACTCGCTTCCTTGACCTTTCTCCGTCAGTCTCTTCTCATCTCATCCAGAACGAAGAAGACCGAGGAGCTCGCCATGTTCCCGAACTCGCTCAACACATGCCTCGTCGCCCCGAGCTTGTCGGCTTTGAGCCCAAGCTTCCTCTCGATCTTGTCGAGGGTCGCCCTCCCGCCGGTATGAACCACCCAAAACAACGAGTTCCAATCGCTGGAGACCCCCAGAGGACGAAGCGCTTCCTTCAAGTGCTCCTCCATGTTGTCAGACACCAATGCCGCGACGCTCCGTGAGAGGCGCATCGTGAGGCCCATCTCCCCAGAGGGCCCTCGATCACGCCCTCCGACCCTGGGATGATCGTCTCGGAGGACGAAATTACCTGGAACAAGGGCCGCTCGATAGATGTGTCGGGTCGGCGCCAATGATCAGGGCCGCTGCTCCGTCCCCGATGAATGCCTGGCCCACAAGAAAATCCGGGTCGGCCTCAGAAGGGCCATTGAACGAGCCGAGGGTGATCTCGGAGCACACCACGAGGACCCTCGACCAGGGATTGTTCTCGGCTATGTCCTTGGCCATGCGCAGGATCGTTCCGCCACATAACATCCTTGCTGGTACATCATGATCCTCTTCACGGATGGCTCGAGACCGAGCAACTTTGCCAAGAAAAATCCGCGCCGGGCATGTGCCATCGGAGGGTCGAATTGAATATCACATGCGTGATCTTAGATTTCAGTCGGCCCCATTCTTTGATCGCCTTCACCGCAGCTTCAGCGCCGAGCTCCGGGACGCTAGGGACCAAAATGTCTTGGCGGGCATTCAGGGACGGGACACCATAAGTGCAGATGTTGGGGTTCTGCTTGAGGATGTCCTCGGTGATGTGCATGTGCCTTTTCTTATCATTGTTTCTCGCCTAGTCGCAATAACAACAGATTACCACGATATGGTACGCAACAAATTTATGACATGCTCGATACATTCTTGACAGGACATGTTTCACCCAAGCACAATTAAAAAGACTCAATTATGTGAAGGCCTCATGAAACACTTTGTAAGTACCACGATTACATAAGTGATTTAACATTTACATTCCGCGCTTTGTTAAGATTTTGACAACATATCGCAAATGAAGATTTTTGAAAATCATGTATATTAGTAAAATTCCTTTGCGCCTTTATTACTTCTTTTACCTCTTCCCAAATAACAGTCATTTTGTCTCCTATCTCTAATTGAGGAATGTGTTCTACTTTGCTAGCATTGCTCGCTTGTAACTCTATCTTAAGAAAATCCGCACGCAACAAGCCCCTCTTCTCTTCTCCTCTCCATCCCCGCAATGTATAAACATGCCTCTGTAATTCATTGATCAGCGATGGAGTTCAAGGAAATTATGATCCTTTTCTTTGTCTTTCTTATTAATGCAGCATCAATCACCATTTTACTTTGGTACTTATCTGCGCTTGAACTTATCTTTCCAAAGGGTCATGTGCTCGCTATTGGTGACTCGGAAATAGTAATCGATAGTCGGCCTGGTAGATGGCGTTGGGGAGGATTTGCCGTGCCAATTGCGAGTATGGTTGCTGGACCTTGAGCTTTCCTCAGTGCGCTCCTGAATTTTTTCATACGAATTCGCCATTGTTTCTTTCTCGACACCGCGATGATGAGCAAGCTGTTTGCTCTAGAAAAGTAATGTTTCGAAAGGTGAGAATCAAAGGGAACAAATGGGATTGTGTAGCAGGAGAGGTTCGCGGCACGACGTTTTATAGGCGAATTCGGAGTTCACTGTAGGGTGACAATCAAGCTAATTTCTTGGGTGGCGAAAAGCATAGTTGTTTTTTTTTTTTATGTAACATTAATTCTATACTCTATGCACTAAAGACAGATATGATATGATCATACCAACCCGTGAGCCAACTCAAGACGGGAAAAGTAGTAAAAAAAGTCCTCAACTTATAAGGGAAAAATTACCAAAAAAAAAATCCTAAACTTATTGCAATTGTGCTAATCCAATTCTAAATCTTTTTTTGTGTCCATTTTGTCATAAATCTTTGTCATTTGTACCAATTCGGTCCATCTAACCAATTTTGGCAGGCTGGCATTAAGGTGGATGTTGGCCAGGGATAACATGGTCGCCAGCGCAAACGGCTGGAGGAAGAAGAAAGGCAAAAAAGGAAAGAGAAAAATAATCCAAAAATATTATAATATTACCACGACATTTCTCACATCAGTGCCGGCTGGTGTCCACGCCAATGATAGCTGACCAAAATTGTTTGGATAGACTGAATTGACACAAATGCAAAAGATTTAGAACTAAATTAGAACAAAAAAAAAAGTTCATAACTGAATTGCGCACAATTACAATAGGTTTATAGAATTTTTGGTAATTTTTTCCTTATTGCACTTTTATCAATTCAGTTCTAAGCCTTTTTGACGATTTGCTAATAAAGTCCATCCGCGCAATTTATTAGTATTATTTTAAAAATTGACTTTTTTCAACAATTTTTTATTTGTATTTAATTTATTTCTTTTTTATTTCTTTTTTCTGATATTCTTCACAAAACCGACTGAGCCTGCCATCCCCAATAAATTCTCTATCTCTCTCTAGACATGCCCCCCGTAAAAACAATATGGGACCGCATCATCATCTTCTTCTCTTGGCTCCTTTGCAATTTATTTTGGTGGGCATATGCCCAAATCAAAAGCCAACGTCGCGTCGCCAGGAAAACGCCAAATTGTTCATAAAAATGAACGATCTTTTGACCCAATAAGGCTCCAATGGAGGACCTTCTTTTTCTTTTTCTTTTTCTCGTGACATGAGTGGTTAGAAATCTCTAACGTGAATATCAATAGCAATCACAAATGCAAAAAACTTTAAAAAAAATGTTTACATGGTAATTACGTAAAATGGTTTTATAAAAAAAATTCTTGCGATGGAAATCGATGTTAATATCCTACCCATAAAAGATGGACGAGGGAGCCGAAATTTGTCGGTACGAATTAGTTCGAGAAAGGCAACAACAACACCACCCACAAATGCAAAGGAACCATGCTTTGAGGGAGCGCGTTGCATGCACGAGCCGACCCGAGCGAATGAGTGAGCTCTTTTGAAGGAAACAAATAAATAGCAAGCTTTAATTTTTTTTTCCATAGGAAACATATAAATGCAAGGAACATATATTAATATATATATATATATATATATATATATATAAGAGTATTGTTCAGCTTTGGCTTTGAACAATTTGCGGATGATTTTTTTTTCTTCTTTTAGACTTTGCCTTCTCTAAAACATTGAAATCTCGATTTTATCCTCACCGATGCACGATGGCGTCGAGATCGGATGTGGCCACCGGCGCCCCTCGTCGAGGTCGTGCATCCCAAAGCAAAGCAAAGAAATGGATGGATGATCGGTACCGCTTATACTATTGCGCATTGCATGCATAAGTTGATCCCCCAAACCATTTAAGGACGTGGTCATAACGGAGTTCAGTTCAATGCATCTACACAAACAATGTGACACAATAGAATTACGTCGGAAAAGCAAATCATGGGAATCATTCCTGGCTCAAGAGGAGAAAGTATGGTTTGAAGCTAATGCAATCCCAATTATTGATTTGCATGATCCATTCGCCCACTTAAGTCTATATTAATCAATTCGATCCATGTGAACTCCAATTCAGACGAAAAATTCGTGGGTTTTAAGCGTGCAAAGTCACTTAATTATTGGTTGGGCCATGGGGATTGATTGGTGCGCCATAATGCTGGGGTGCATATGATGGTGGTAGTGGCCAATCCCAGAGAGTGAAGGGGAGGTTTGGAACTCCCCGTACGTGGGACTCTCTCTCTTCCCACGGTGAGGGGCTGTGTAAAGGCCCTCACAGTGGCCGATGACGGCCGTGACGCCCTCGTTGGGGCTCGAGAAGACCTGGGCGAGCACTCATGACAATAGCCATAGCGAGGGCTTGTGAGCCCTTGCCTAGGGGCTGGCGAGGGTCGTCGGTCCTTATCTAGTGGCCTGCAAGGTAGCTGGCCCTTGGCTAGTTGCTAGAGTGCCTGCCAATCCTGTAAAGGAAAAAAGAAGAAGAAAAAACCGAAAAAAAATCAATGAAAAAATTAAAAATTATCAACATCAGCATCGTCGCTGACTGGACCGTCGCGTTAGTAATCTCCGATCAAAAAATAGCCGGAATGCCTAGATTGGTAATTCGTTTAAAGGTTTATGAGTAAATTGGCATAATTAAAAGGTATAAACTGAATTGGCAATAATGAAAAAGTTTAGGATGAAATTAGCACAATTAAAAAGTCTAGGACGAAATTGACCGCGATGCAATAAGTTTATGACCTTTTTTTTTTTTTTTACAATCGAACTAAATCCATCGACAATGATCTGAATATGACTCTTAAATGAAATTACACATACTGCACAGTCCTGCATTCGCATTCTTTGATGCATCTTCTAGCATTTAAAAGTTGTGGACTTTCATCCGACATCCACCTAACGAAGATCTCGAATCTTTGTGGACCGGCGAGACCGAAGGGATAAGAAGAAAAGGGACAAGCTCGATCGCGGCATCGTGATCGGAAAACCACAGGCGTCGCCAAAGCGCAGGATCGAGCACGCAATGGGGAACAAGCAAATCAGAAACCAAAGAGATTGACAAGAGACAACCAAAGCAGGGAATGGGGGGCACTGAAAATAAAAAGGAAGAGCTCGTGGAGTGCATGGGCAGGCCGGCCCACTGCGAATGAAAACGAAAAAAAAAAAAAAGGGCGGAGATGCGCGTGTAAATTATGTTAGAAAAGTCTCGGTATCGGGAAATCATTGGGGTATGGTGTAGTTAATACATCTTGATTGACCCATAATTCATTAGCTTAGATCTTTTAGTGTAATATTTCTTGGGAGATTTAAACCGATGATTGTTATTGGAGTAGATAGCAACAATTATCTCATCCGAAAAGTTACTAAAAAAGTTCTAAACTTATTGCATTTGTGCCAATTTAATCCTAAATCTTTTGAAGATTTGCCAATTTAGTCCCTTTTTTTTTCAATTGCGTCAATTTAATCATACGATTTTATGATTTATCAATTTAGTTTTAAATATTTTAACGGTTTGTTTGATTTAGTCCTTTCGGCCAAACCGATATGGCGGTCTAGTCAATGCGGCTTCTCTACGTGACACGGCCGGCTCTAACATGAACAAGTTTTTGTAATCTTTAATCTTTTTAAATTTTCTAGACTTTTTTGTTATTGTTGTCTTTTTCCTTTTGTGCTTTTCTTGATTTTCTCCTTCTCTTTTTTCTTTTCAGTTGTTCGTTCGTCTCTGCTCTAGCCACCGCAGGCTTTTTGTGGCCACACAAAAAGAGATACAAAGGGTAAGTGGAGAACTTTGAGAAGACACCGCGAGTCGCCTTCTCAGCCGATGTCGTCAACTGGGGAGATGAATAACTCGTCAAGTTTTTCAAATAGGTCTGCATACACCTATATCATATGGAAGCCGCCAGATTTGATTGGACCTATTGAAAAAACAAGGATGATGAACTCATTCTTGTTATATGTTGTCTTGACTGATCAAATACATTGTATATATAGGACTAGATTCCAATTAGCATCCTAGAAATCTGCCTATACCATCTCCATGACCTGTATACACCGCTATACAATATTCCTAATATAGAGGAAAAAAACAATCAACAATTGCTTACCGGAAATTGTTTTTGACTATCTCAATCACTTACCACCCCTCAAGTTCGTGCGTAGATGTTCACGCATGCCCAATTGTCTAAGAACTTATGAGGCACACCCGTATGGATACGGTCGCCTTCGTAATGATGTCAGCTAACTGATTCTTCTGACCAAAAAAAAAAAAAAAAAAAAAAAAAAAAAAATAAAAAAAATAAAAATAAACATAAAAAAAAAAAGGAAAATATAAAAAAAAAAAAAAAAAAAAAAAAAAAAAAAACAAAAAATAAAAAAAAAAAAAAAAAAAAAAGAAAAAAAAAAAAAAAAAAAAAAAAAAAAAAAAAAAAGAATAAAGAAAAATAAAAAAAAAAAAAAAAAAAAAAAAAAAAAAAAAAACAAATAAAAAAAAAAAAAAAAAAAAAAAAAAAAAAAAAAAAAAAAAAGAAAAAAAAAAAAAAAAAAAAAAAGAAAAAAAAAAAAAAAAAAAAATTATAAAAAAAAAAAAAAAAAAAAAGAAAAAAAAAAAAAAAAAAAAAAGAAGAAAAAAAGTGAGGAGAGACTAATCTTTGGTGGAGTTTCGCGACGTAGTTTTTCGGTCATAGTTTCTCCTTAATGAAGACGCTATCACCTCCGAACATGCTTTTGTTAGGGGCGGTCATATTGAATTGGATTTATGGAGCTATGTACACTATGCTGACTTTAGTTGCTATAGTATAAGGGTTTTTTTTTTTTTTTGAATTTTAATTGGTTTGCTGCGTAGTGGCAGTAGCTCTCGTCCTGTAGAGGAGAGATAATTCAAATCATTAGTCGGGTCTGTCAAGCAAGAATTCCATGATGCCAGTTCCTTTTGTAAGGCGTCGGCTTCCTGTTACACTAGCTTGTGGCAACAACATTCTGTTTCTTGCTTCTCCATGTCACATAGGTTTCGCCACCTACAAAGGTAAAGTAAATCCCGAAGAAGAACCACCTAATCGTCAACATACACTTGCAAGGCAAACATATGTAGTATCTACCAAAGTTGTTCGATACTTTTTGCTTGTTCGTGGTTTTTACAAGATCAATAGAATTCCCGCTTTATTCTGGAGCTGATTTAGATACCTCAAAATGCCCAAAAATACTGACTCGCCTTCAATATTTGCTACACATTGAGGATACTGCATGACTGACTAATGATAGGTGGCTCAGAGAAATAGGCAGAGATCGGGTCTTGTGTGAGGCTAAGTACATCAATCTATCCCACAAGTCCTCTATGTATATCTTCCCGCTGTCCATGTCAATACGGTATCTAGTATTATCTCACTTAACATAACTTCAAACCGCAACTCGAAGTCTCGGATCTATCCAACTGGTTGCAGGTAGACATACTGGTTTCATGTAGCCGATCTAAGTCATAGACTTTCTTTGACATAGGAAAGATTCCTTGCCTGATTATCTAGATAATTCAAATGCCTGAGAAAGTATTTTAGGGGCCCTAGAGTGCTATTCAATATTCAAATTTCCTTGGCAGAGCAAGTAACTCTGCAAAGTCTCTTCTATTTCTTTTGGATTGCATTGCCTATGACGAATCATAGGTCAGTCACATATACGATGCGTGCAGTATATTTTTTTCTCATGTTGCTCTTAAGAAAAATGGGCATTGTGATTCTAAATTATTTGTGTCTACTAGCCAAAGGTTGTCATGAGGATGATTGGTTAAATTCGGTCCGAAAGAATACAAGGCTCTAAGAGCTTGTTTGTAAGTCCATATAGTGATTTCTTCAACCTACTCCTACGCTATATATGATTTTGTCTTTCTGTGCGACCATGGAGCACCCTGGGAGGGAGATCCATGTAGACTTCTTTAGATAGTTAGCCAATGTAGGAATGTGTTTCTTAAAACATGCAATCAAACGTTATAATTGCCAATCAAATTTGCAGCTAAGGAATAATAGGACGCGCAAACGGTGCGCAGAATCGTTTCAAGTGTACTCAAGTCGCATACATTTGGTGTATCGCTTTTGCCACCAAATCTTACCTATAAAGGCATTAATGCGAATCGTACCGATTAGCTTTGTATTTCACAGTAACAGATCCCTCGATAGCCCATACGTTCCTTTTTCGTGGTATAATTGACGCGCATCCAAAGTTTGCTTCAATTTTGTCACAGGAAGGACCATTTCTTTCATTCATTGGCGGGCTTTCATGCTGTAGAAGCAGTTTACGGCTTCCTCTACATTGTTAGTACACATATAGTAAATACTTGCTTGACAACATGGTTGATTTGTTTTTAAGACAAGCTGTGTGTGAGCCACTGGTCATGTCATTCATGCATTAACTATAGTCGATTTACAATAGTCTAAAATGAAAACATTGACAAACTATGAACATAGTACTTGGGCTTATTGATAAAGCATACTCAACATTTAGCCATGGCAATTACACAGAGTATCCGTAACGAATACTTGAAGATACTAGGATGCAATTGGATAAACTGTAATACGAAAGAGACACAAAATCCAGCAAGTGGATATGTTTTCTTAACTTTGAACTTGGAGAAGTAGCAGTATCTTGGAAATCATCCAAATAAACTTGTATTGCAAGGTCCACTTTGAAAGCAGATTTATTGCTTTGGATAAAACCGGTGTGAAGAGTAGAGTGACTTCAAATTTCTTAGAAGATATTCCTAATTGGCCTAAACTATGCCAACTATATGTATTCATTGTGATAATCAAACCTACAATAAAAGAAGGGCAAGAAATGTTATGTATAACGAGAAGTCCCGACATATACGGCGAAAACACGATACTTATAAGACAACTACTCTCTAGTGAAATTATTATAATTGACTATGTGAAGTCTCAAAGATACTATTATAGATCCATTAACAAAAGGCATACTAGAGAAATTGTTTGTGAGAACATCAAGGGGAATGGGTCTAACCTATAAAATAAGTTGTCATAGCGGAAACCCTACCTAGTTAACTATAGATCTCAAGATCTAGATTCAAGGGACAATCAAGTTATGCTGGCCTATGTAGAGTATTGTCCAACTCTTACTCATTCTTATATGAAGAAAGTACTAACATGTAGAGGTTAAGCGAAACTTTTAATGATTCTGATTCGGATATTTGATAATCCCACACATTCCGAAATCACCTATGTGAACGTGAAGTGATGGCCGCTTCTTATAAAGAATTTGTAAGGCGCAATTCTTGAAAGCACTCATGAAACCAGCGGTGTTCATGACTCAAAACAACACACAATAGTGAGAACCAGCTTTTGTTTTGAGAGATAGTTGTGTGATTCTTATTATCTAGACTTACACCAAAAACATCAAGTCTATTGATTGATCGAGTAAGTTCCTAGGTCTCATTAGGGAAATTTCAAAGTCTCAAACTACTTATCCAACAATACAGCATTCTCTTATGGAATAATTGCACATTACACTCCATGCATACATGAAGAGCCATGATATCTAAACTTCTCATTCATATAGGGGAATTGTAGGGATTTTTGGTCTAAAATCCTATAGAAAGTGAATGAGACGTGTAGATGGAGGATCCCACATTGGATAAAGGTGGATGGAGATGAGTTTAAATAAGAAGAGTCTCTTTAATAATAGGTTGGGCCTCAAGAGGCACCGCCTTTTTGTGGAATAGAGAGGACCTACACAAAGTTGGGGCCCGTCCGCGCGCGGGGCTGCCATCGCCAGCTGGCTGGGATCGGATCGAGCCGGTCCAGGTCTAGGTCTAATTATTATTAATTATTTTTGGAACTCAACCCATTACCCATTAGTTTTATTTTTCATCGAACATGCATGATGATTAATGTTGTCCAAACATACATGCTTTTTCATCTTTGAATTTTTTAAACGAATACGTCTGTTCATGATCTCATCAGTCGGTTCAGTTCGGTTCGATTCAACCATCTATGAATGAACGCAACCTTCGGTTCCGTCAAGGTTCGTTGTGACTTTCATTAAACTATATCATTCTCATTTTCTGAACGGACATTTTTTGCACGCATTCATCAGACACTCTCATATACTCAATTGTGTCAATTACCTCAAATACATTGACGATTGTCGACTTCGAAAGTTTCCTTTAAAAGAAGTACCACTTCATAGAAATGGCGATCCGTTCTATCCTGGAATGGCAATTGTCCGCAAGACCTTCGATACCGTGGAAGGGACAAATTGTCTTTAGAACATAACGTCAATTTATTTGGTTCAGATCATTTGGTTTACTCAATCTGGCACTTCAATTCAGGTTTGTCATCTAACATTCTTTTGCACATACGAACTATAGGACACAACAGTATGTAGCGGCCTTCATAATGTCAGGGGACATGGACATCAACAACCCTCTTTTAACCAATTCTGATTTTCAGCATAA
>JAGVVM010016575.1:0-27524 GCA_019149425.1 Psidium friedrichsthalianum
CCAATCCCCAGCAAGAAGCTTGGATGGAAGTTTCAGGAAGTCAAACTCCGGTAAATTACCATGGCTTTTTTTTTTTTCTTCTGTAATTATGTGTTTCCTTTTACATATGACATTGAGCTGGTGCTAGCATGCTACTCCATGCAATTGTTGTTTTAGCTCTAGAACTTGTTATCACGCACTTGATAAGCAATGCCCCATAGCTTCAACATTGGTATGCTCGTCCAATTTTCAGAAGATTTTATGGTGCATGAAATCACTTAACATGAATGAAGGCAAGACTTCCTTGGACGCCATATCCCAAGAGAATAAGGAACATGGGAGAAAGGAAATAAAGAAGACAAGGAAGTTCCTTTTACTTTCTTATATAGTCCTAGACTCTGCAGATACTTTTTCTTCCATGAGCGTCCATAGAATCATCTTTATGTCCTTATGGATGTCAACATTATGTCCTGGAATGGTGCTTTACCAGATGTCATCTTGCCTGGTATCACAATCAAAATTGGAGAGAATCTGCTATTTGGTAGTTCTAGTTAGAGCTCAAGTTCAAAAGATGAATGAATTGCCTTTGTTCATCTAAATATGCATCATAAATTTCTCAACATGAAGATTCAATCAAGTGAGGCAATTAACTTACTCACCTCAGTTTGGGGAAATTCAGTGTCGATTAATTTACTCGAGTAAATAACCCTGGTAGCTTAAACTCTTTCATCATGGCTTTCTTCTTCTTGCAGAAGAATATAAAGTAGGACATTCACCCACATAAAACCTGCTTCAATGTCCTCTTAATAATGTCATTGAAGCTGTCATGTTCATTTTTGCAAGTTGGAAGCAATTCTTCACATGCCTATCGAGATACTAAGCTCATATGCCAGAGATCCTGTACTATATTCAAATAAATGTGTTACATATTTGGTAAGAGAAAGCCATGAAAAGGCCATTGTTAGAGTCAATGCAATAGGAGAGGACATAGCAGAATGATGATGGATGTAAAGGTTAACTTATCTAAACATTGTGGCATATCAATCTCAATTGCATGAGGGTAGTTCTTACCATAGCCTGCAGGTGAAAATAGCGGTGCACCAGTAATATCCATGTTTACTGAGCTCTTATAGAAAGTCCTAGATATTCTATGATTAACATCTGGTTTTGTGTGAGATTCCAGTCAGCACGTCCATGTGCTGGATTATCTGCATCGCACAATCTGTCCTATGTATCTTTTAACAAAATTCTCATCCAAAAGGCTTGTTCATGAGTTACAGAAAAGAAGAAGAAAATCTGCTCTTCTGGATAACCTTTTATGCATGATGCAGATTTCTCTGCTCACAGCGTATCTGGGGTTTCAGCTTCAAGTAAATCCTTGCTTATGTCCAGAAAACTATTCAAGGGCCTAAAGGATTACAAGAAAGAACTCATGGACCTGGAATTATTTGTCCAGTGTTTGGAGGATTGGGTTTCGGAGAATTCCTTCTCAGATGGGTTGGACGCAATGAATATGGAGCAGTCTTTCCCAACTCCCTTTGAGATTGATGAACTGCAAAAGCTGGATTTGGCTTTGGAGGGGGTACTGTTACAGCAGCTTTGGCGCTTGCCGCGTTCACCTTATGCCCCAAACTATACAAAGGAGGACGAGTATCTTGCATTAGAGGACTTCCTGCATGCTATTGTGAAAGGTTTATGGCGTACATTTTGGCATAAAAGCCTCCCGTTGCCGTGCTTTGTATCATGTCCCTTTTCTCCTGGATCTAAGTTCTACACATTAGAAAAGGCAATATCAAGAGGAAAGCTCAAAGAACTCTGCGGTTTAGCTTGATATCAAGAAGCGAGAGAAATTTACAGGTGCACTGGGATCAAGTCATGGTATTTGTCTTGTATAAGCTGGATATATTAGCAGGTAATGAGTGAGATTATCTTCAAGAACTATCTGTGAAGCCCTCTTTTATGGATTTCACATTCTTGTCTCTAGGAGCTTGGGCAAATCTAATACTGTGAATGGCGATTCTGTTTTTGTCCTTGTTCTTGATTCAAATTATGGAGGAGTGGTGACGCTTGGAGGTGACCTTGGCAAACTTGAGTCAACTCCGTCTGATCCATATCACGCTGCAGCCGAGTGGATCAAGAATCATTCCGAAATTTGTGTGTCCCCTGTTGATAAGATATGGAATAAGCTAGGGAATCCAAATTGGGGAGACTGGGAACTCTGCAAATAATCATGGCCATTTTCTACTCCTTTGTCCAGTCAAATGGACCGCCAAGAAAATCAATGGATTACTTGGCCTCTGGTCATCACCTTCGTGTTCACAAGCGAAGGATGGAGTGTGGTGCCTTGAGAATGACAGAGCTTTGGTACCTTTCCAGCCAGCTAGTAAGCAAGGAGAGATTGCCGAAGTTGAGGAGCAAGATG
Source organism: Psidium friedrichsthalianum (assembly GCA_019149425.1). NCBI lineage: Eukaryota > Viridiplantae > Streptophyta > Magnoliopsida > Myrtales > Myrtaceae > Psidium > Psidium friedrichsthalianum. Next base: position 2,402 of record JAGVVM010016575.1, read on the forward strand.
TTCAGTCTTCGAGAAGGCATGCGTTGCGTCTCGAAATAAAGCGAGGCGAGATGTTGCTCCTAGATGATCAGCAACAGGGGCCTAGAAGTTTCCAAATACAGGAATCTCTTGTTGGTGGCAATCAATTTCTGTATAATGCTGTTTCCGTCGATCATCCAACAGAGTTACTGAGCTTACATGTAGGCGCTCATCCATCCAGACTAGAGCCATCTTGGGAGGATATGAGTTTGTGGTATCAAGTACAGAGGCAGACAAAGGTATTGAACACTTTAAAGCAGCAGGGAGTGTCGAGCAAATACTTGCCAGAAATAATTGCATCTGGTCGTATTCTGCATTCAGGTCCATGCGTGAAGCAGAGTCCAGGGGGCCGATGTGACCACCCTTGGTGCGGAACGCCTATACTTGTGACCCGTCCAGTTGGGGAGCCACTTTCTTCCATAGTTGCTTGGAATGGTCCGTTTGCTGCCAAAGAGGCAGTTCGGTGTTGCCGAGATTGCCTCGCCGCTCTGAGAAGTGCAGCTATGGCCAACATTCAGCATGGTGACATCTCTTCAGAGAATGTTATCCGGGTCACTGATGCCACGGCTTGGGAGTGAAGTTGAATATTCTCACATCATGGGGACGTGCTGTTCTGGAAGATAGGGATAGCCCCGGAATAAATTTGCAATTTTCATCATCTTATGCTCTGCAGCATGGAAAGCTCTGTCCATCATCCGATGCCGAGAGCCTTGTTTACCTGCTCTTTTTCATATGTGGAGGAACCATGGACCCACAGGATTCTATCGAATCGGCACTACAGTGGAGGGAAAGAAGCTGGGCAAGACGTTCAATCCAGACGCACCTCGGCGAGGTTTCAGCTCTTCTCAAGGCATTTGCAGATTACGTGGATGGCCTTTGCGGAACACCATACCCTGTCGACTATGATATATGGCTCAAAAGGTTGAGCGCTGCTGTTGATGGCTCGACAGATAGAGGTAAAACAATTGAAGAGGCAATAACATAAGGACTCACAATTACGACCTGAGTATTTCAGAACTCTTGACGTGCGTGCATTCTTTATTTGCTTTCAGTATTCTGGAAAAGGTTATAGTTGGTCTCTGCTGTGTGATACCTTGTTGTACTCGTCCAGATGTAAATGGCAAATGCATCCCGACTGCAAGAGTTCAACCAGTAGATTTAGTGCTTGATGGAAAGGAAAGGATCTTGCTAATCGTTGAGTAGCGTCTTACATTTCTGACCCTTTAAGTCAAGTCCCAATTAGGCACAGAAGTAACTAGCTTGCAGTCTATGAAGAAACACCTATCCTTTTGTTGAAACCTTCCGGCTGTGATGGCGGGCTGAGGAATGCTTGACCGCATCAACGGCATTCGTTCGCGATCATACACATTGTTAAGTGGGTGATATGTAAGCACTGAAACTCCTAGACATGATCATTGTAAGCAATGAAACAGAACAAACCCAGATGACCATGTTTGGTTAGCGGGGAGGGCAGATCGCCTTTTGACAGACGGAAATCTTGAATTTTTTGGATGGGAAACATCCTTTCCTTACTGTCGTCCATTTTCTGATCAGTCCCTATTGCACTACTCCTACCTCAGGGATTTGGTTACTGTCTGTCACTAACGAGAGAGACAATTCTTGGGTCACTTCCTTGAACATGCCGTTGAAACTTTAGTAGCTCAAGTTTGAAGCTGAACCATACTGATTAATCCAGCTCACCTTGTTTTAATGGCTAAGTCAAGCTTTCATTTCACAAGACAAATGTTCTCGAATACAATTTTGTTGTCTCATTTTTCTTTTTACTCATGTAAATGCAAAGTTGGTTTTTTTAAAACTTACAGTCTGAAGAGAACCACTTTTTTTCCCCAATGGAACTGAGCATAATGACAATGCTGAAAGAGAGAGACACTATAAACATCAACCGTTTAACGAAATGCTTATCATATATTTGTATTTCTTGCTCAAGCTTTGCCCATGATCTTATAGTGATGTTGGAGAGCGGAGTATTTTGATTTTCATCGCGTTTGCACGAAAACAAAGAAAATGAAAATAAACAGGCTGAAGACGTCCCTGATAAAGCAGTAGCTGCTGCACTTCCCAATCAACACTGGACACATTGTTCAAATGAGCCTTTGTCAAAGATTATAGATGTTTGATTGTTACCCAAGAAACTGACATGATCTGTAGCTGTTCCGAAGCTGTAGAAAAGTCCAGTCTGAACGAGATATAAGTCGAAATGGAAGTGCAGAGAGAGAGAGAGAGAGAGAGTGGAAAACAGAAGCGTGAAAACGCATTGCACCCCGGATCAGGAAATTACACAAAGTGAAGGAAGAGAGAGCACAGTGAATGGTCAAAACACATCAAGTCCTAGAAAGCAGAGAAACTAACGAGCCCAGAATCTCCAAATAAGTTTATTTGGCTCACTCGGTCACACGCTACAACGCAGCACACACCAACCTAAGCTAGTCAACACGTTCTTATTCTGTTGCATGCGCGTGCATTGGCCTTTTCAGCAGAGCTTGGTGCAGAAGCAGCGGCGCCGGAAGCCACGGCAGCGGCCGCCGGAGAAGCCCTCGTTGCGGCAGACGAGGGCGCAGTTGTGGCTGCGGACGCATGTGCCAGTCCCAGAGCCATGGCTTCCACGGGTCTTGCGTCCGCAGCCACAACTGCGCCCTCGTCTGCCGCAACGAGGGCTTCTCCGGCGGCCGCTGCCGTGGCTTCCGGCGCCGCTGCTTCTGCACCAAGCTCTGCTGAAAAGGCCAATGCACGCGCATGCAACAGAATAAGAACGTGTTGACTAGCTTAGGTTGGTGTGTGCTGCGTTGTAGCGTGTGACCGAGTGAGCCAAATAAACTTATTTGGAGATTCTGGGCTCGTTAGTTTCTCTGCTTTCTAGGACTTGATGTGTTTTGACCATTCACTGTGCTCTCTCTTCCTTCACTTTGTGTAATTTCCTGATCGGGGTGCAATGCGTTTTCACGCTTCTGTTTTCCACTCTCTCTCTCTCTCTCTCTCTGCACTTCCATTTCGACTTATATCTCGTTCAGACTGGACTTTTCTACAGCTTCGGAACAGCTACAGATCATGTCAGTTTCTTGGGTAACAATCAAAAACATCTATAATCTTTGACAAAGGCTCATTTGAACAATGTGTCCAGTGTTGATTGGGAAGTGCAGCAGCTACTGCTTTATCAGGGACGTCTTCAGCCTGTTTATTTTCATTTCTTTGTTTTCGTGCAAACGCGATGAAAATCAAAATACTCCGCTCTCCAACATCAACTATAAGATCATGGGCAAAGCTTGAGCAAGAAATACAAATATATGATAAGCATTTCGTTAAACGGTTGATGTTTATAGTGTCTCTCTCTTTCAAGCATTGTCATTATGCTCAGTTCCATTGGGGAAAAAAAGTGGTTCTCTTCAGACTGTAAGTTTTAAAAAAACCAACTTTGCATTTACATGAGTAAAAAAGAAAAATGAGACAACAAAATTGTATTCGAGAACATTTGTCTTGTGAAATGAAAGCTTGACTTAGCCATTAAAACAAGGTGAGCTGGATTAATCAGTATGGTTCAGCTTCAAACTTGAGCTACTAAAGTTTCAACGGCATGTTCAAGGAAGTGACCCAAGAATTGTCTCTCTCGTTAGTGACAGACAGTAACCAAATCCCTGAGGTAGGAGTAGTGCAATAGGGACTGATCAGAAAATGGACGACAGTAAGGAAAGGATGTTTCCCATCCAAAAAATTCAAGATTTCCGTCTGTCAAAAGGCGATCTGCCCTCCCCGCTAACCAAACATGGTCATCTGGGTTTGTTCTGTTTCATTGCTTACAATGATCATGTCTAGGAGTTTCAGTGCTTACATATCACCCACTTAAACAATGTGTATGATCGCGAACGAATGCCGTTGATGCGGTCAAGCATTCCTCAGCCCGGCCATCACAGCCGGAAGGTTTCAACAAAAGGATAGGTGTTTCTTCATAGACTGCAAGCTAGTTACTTCTGTGCCTAATTGGGACTTGACTTTAAAGGGTCAGAAATGTAAGACGCTACTCAACGATTAGCAAGATCCTTTCCTTTCCATCAAGCACTAAATCTACTGGTTGAACTCTTGCAGTCGGGATGCATTTGCCATTTACATCTGGACGAGTACAACAAGGTATCACACAGCAGAGACCAACTATAACCTTTTCCAGAATACTGAAAGCAAATAAAGAATGCACGCACGTCAAGAGTTCTGAAAATACTCAGGTCGTAATTGTGAGTCCTTATGTTATTGCCTCTTCAATTGTTTTACCTCTATCTGTCGAGCCATCAACAGCAGCGCTCAACCTTTTGAGCCATATATCATAGTCGACAGGGTATGGTGTTCCGCAAAGGCCATCCACGTAATCTGCAAATGCCTTGAGAAGAGCTGAAACCTCGCCGAGGTGCGTCTGGATTGAACGTCTTGCCCAGCTTCTTTCCCTCCACTGTAGTGCCGATTCGATAGAATCCTGTGGGTCCATGGTTCCTCCACATATGAAAAAGAGCAGGTAAACAAGGCTCTCGGCATCGGATGATGGACAGAGCTTTCCATGCTGCAGAGCATAAGATGATGAAAATTGCAAATTTATTCCGGGGCTATCCCTATCTTCCAGAACAGCACGTCCCCATGATGTGAGAATATTCAACTTCACTCCCAAGCCGTGGGCATCAGTGACCCGGATAACATTCTCTGAAGAGATGTCACCATGCTGAATGTTGGCCATAGCTGCACTTCTCAGAGCGGCGAGGCAATCTCGGCAACACCGAACTGCCTCTTTGGCAGCAAACGGACCATTCCAAGCAACTATGGAAGAAAGTGGCTCCCCAACTGGACGGGTCACAAGTATAGGCGTTCCGCACCAAGGGTGGTCACATCGGCCCCCTGGACTCTGCTTCACGCATGGACCTGAATGCAGAATACGACCAGATGCAATTATTTCTGGCAAGTATTTGCTCGACACTCCCTGCTGCTTTAAAGTGTTCAATACCTTTGTCTGCCTCTGTACTTGATACCACAAACTCATATCCTCCCAAGATGGCTCTAGTCTGGATGGATGAGCGCCTACATGTAAGCTCAGTAACTCTGTTGGATGATCGACGGAAACAGCATTATACAGAAATTGATTGCCACCAACAAGAGATTCCTGTATTTGGAAACTTCTAGGCCCCTGTTGCTGATCATCTAGGAGCAACATCTCGCCTCGCTTTATTTCGAGACGCAACGCATGCCTTCTCGAAGACTGAACATCTTGCTCCTCAACTTCGGCAATCTCTCCTTGCTTACTAGCTGGCTGGAAAGGTACCAAAGCTCTGTCATTCTCAAGGGCACCACACTCCATCCTTCGCTTGTGAACACGAAGGTGATGACCAGAGGCCAAGTAATCCATTGATTTTCTTGGCGGTCCATTTGACTGGACAAAGGAGTAGAAAATGGCCATGATTATTTGCAGAGTTCCCAAGTCTCCCCAATTTGGATTCCCTAGCTTATTCCATATCTTATCAACAGGGGACACACAAATTTCGGAATGATTCTTGATCCACTCGGCTGCAGCGTGATATGGATCAGACGGAGTTGACTCAAGTTTGCCAAGGTCACCTCCAAGCGTCACCACTCCTCCATAATTTGAATCAAGAACAAGGACAAAAACAGAATCGCCATTCACAGTATTAGATTTGCCCAAGCTCCTAGAGACAAGAATGTGAAATCCATAAAAGAGGGCTTCACAGATAGTTCTTGAAGATAATCTCAACTCATTACCTGCTAATATATCCAGCTTATACAAGACAAATACCATGACTTGATCCCAGTGCACCTGTAAATTTCTCTCGCTTCTTGATATCAAAGCTAAACCGCAGAGTTCTTTGAGCTTTCCTCTTGATATTGCCTTTTCTAATGTGTAGAACTTAGATCCAGGAGAAAAGGGACATGATACAAAGCACGGCAACGGGAGGCTTTTATGCCAAAATGTACGCCATAAACCTTTCACAATAGCATGCAGGAAGTCCTCTAATGCAAGATACTCGTCCTCCTTTGTATAGTTTGGGCATAAGGTGAACGCGGCAAGCGCCAAAGCTGCTGTAACAGTACCCCTCCAAAGCCAAATCCAGCTTTTGCAGTTCATCAATCTCAAAGGGAGTTGGGAAAGACTGCTCCATATTCATTGCGTCCAACCCATCTGAGAAGGAATCTCCGAAACCCAATCCTCCAAACACTGGACAAATAATTCCAGGTCCATGAGTTCTTTCTTGTAATCCTTTAGGCCCTTGAATAGTTTTCTGGACATAAGCAAGGATTTACTTGAAGCTGAAACCCCAGATACGCTGTGAGCAGAGAAATCTGCATCATGCATAAAAGGTTATCCAGAAGAGCAGATTTTCTTCTTCTTTTCTGTAACTCATGAACAAGCCTTTTGGATGAGAATTTTTGTTAAAAGATACATAGGACAGATTGTGCGATGCAGATAATCCAGCACATGGACGTGCTGACTGGAATCTCACACAAAACCAGATGTTAATCATAGAATATCTAGGACTTTCTATAAGAGCTCAGTAAACATGGATATTACTGGTGCACCGCTATTTTCACCTGCAGGCTATGGTAAGAACTACCCTCATGCAATTGAGATTGATATGCCACAATGTTTAGATAAGTTAACCTTTACATCCATCATCATTCTGCTATGTCCTCTCCTATTGCATTGACTCTAACAATGGCCTTTTCATGGCTTTCTCTTACCAAATATGTAACACATTTATTTGAATATAGTACAGGATCTCTGGCATATGAGCTTAGTATCTCGATAGGCATGTGAAGAATTGCTTCCAACTTGCAAAAATGAACATGACAGCTTCAATGACATTATTAAGAGGACATTGAAGCAGGTTTTATGTGGGTGAATGTCCTACTTTATATTCTTCTGCAAGAAGAAGAAAGCCATGATGAAAGAGTTTAAGCTACCAGGGTTATTTACTCGAGTAAATTAATCGACACTGAATTTCCCCAAAACTGAGGTGAGTAAGTTAATTGCCTCACTTGATTGAATCTTCATGTTGAGAAATTTATGATGCATATTTAGATGAACAAAGGCAATTCATTCATCTTTTGAACTTTGAGCTCTAACTAGAACTACCAAATAGCAGATTCTCTCCAATTTTGATTGTGATACCAGGCAAGATGACATCTGGTAAAGCACCATTCCAGGACATAATGTTGACATCCATAAGGACATAAAGATGATTCTATGGACGCTCATGAAGAAAAAGTATCTGCAGAGTCTAGGACTATATAAGAAAGTAAAAGGAACTTCCTTGTCTTCTTTATTTCCTTTCTCCCATGTTCCTTATTCTCTTGGGATATGGCGTCCAAGGAAGTCTTGCCTTCATTCATGTTAAGTGATTTCATGCACCATAAAATCTTCTGAAAATTGGACGAGCATACCAATGTTGAAGCTATGGGGCATTGCTTATCAAGTGCGTGATAACAAGTTCTAGAGCTAAAACAACAATTGCATGGAGTAGCATGCTAGCACCAGCTCAATGTCATATGTAAAAGGAAACACATAATTACAGAAGAAAAAAAAAAAAGCCATGGTAATTTACCGGAGTTTGACTTCCTGAAACTTCCATCCAAGCTTCTTGCTGGGGATGAGCCAAAACGATTTTGGGGGAAACCTGGATATCAATGAATTGTAAATTTCGAGAACTTCTGGGTATGGCATTTTTAAACGAAAATAGTGAGTCCCATGTCCAACTCCATTCTAAGAAACTTCAAAATTGGTTCCCACTTCCTCTTCCCCCAAAAATGGCAATTGGAAAGGGAGAGAGCTGAAGGGGGGGATAGAAGAAAAGAGAAAGAGACAAGAGATTCTTCAAACCTTGTGCTCAAGCTAACTTGTTTTTTTCTGATAATTGAGGCAAGATCTTTAGTGGTGATGTCTATAAGGTCCTAGACAGTATTGCGACACTCTATTTTACTTTTCTTCATATTTCAAGAGAAACTGATAGATGATGTACATTTATACGGTCAACAAGGTCTCAGGATCTTCCCAGATGAGAAAAGACCGCTTTCTTCAGCTGTCGATGAAACAGTAGAGAGAAAGAAATCCTAGCTTCAGTAAGCGCAAGCTAGATCTGAACTTACACAGACTAAAATAATTTACATAAACTTAAATAAAGCCATATATCCCAAGTTCGTAGTTTTTCATTTGCCAAAATAGCATTCATGTCATGATTTTATTGTAAAAGAAGAGGATCAAGAAGAATAGAGAGCTCCATGATCCAGTGAAGCAAATAAACCGGCGAAGAATGTGTGATGCAGAATCTGTCAACATTCAAATATAGCCCTGCATTTTTCTTCTCCTTTGGGCTACCTACTACAAGTTATTTTAATGGGAAGGTAAATATGGAATCCGCATTGTCGTCACTGATAAAAGAGAAATATAAAACGCGCATTAATTAGTGTGGTGATTAAATGGTGAGGCGCTACTGACTAACCTCAGTCGTTGGAAGTGGATATAAGATAATGGAGGACAGAGAAGAAGCGGAATAATGTTCGCTCACCTAATTTCATGTCGGAAGCTGAAGGCATGGCGGTCCTAAACAAGGCAAAGCACTCTCTAGACTCCAACAATCTCGATTTTGGAGACCATTTTTGGAAGAATCGTCCTCCTCTCCTCTTGTTCAACGAACCAGAAACAGAAAAAAGAAACATTTTTAAGCGGTGGACTTGGCAGAGGTAGCTGCAAGATGATGTAAGGAGCAAGAAGTGAAGGGGACGCCCAAAACAGAATCTTGAAAAAATGCAGACAACGTACAACCAACAATGCGCACCAAGAAAAGGGATCGTCGTCGTGTCCTTTCTGCCTTTCTTCTTTTCCGGGTCGTGGGTTTCAGAGACTTCTGGTCTGGGAAGGAAAGAGAAAGGAGGGGGTGATTTCAGAGCAGGGGGGGGGCGTTTTACAAGGTGAGAGGAAGAGAATGCGTCATGAGAACAGGAATTGGAGGAAAAGCAACCACGGAGAACGACAAGGACAGAGTGAAGAGGCTGAGACTGAGAGAACAAGACAACAGAAGAGGTTAATAAACGAAGGCTAGGCTGGGCTGAGCTGAGGAGGATGTGATGAAGAAGAAGAAGAAGAAGAAGAAGAGTTTCTGAGGTATGCTTGCTTTGCGGGCGTTTCTCCTTTCTCCCACTCTTCCACTCTGGCAGTTGGTCGCCCCTTGGCTTGACCACACTGCTTTTCTGTCGCGCGTGTACCTACTTGCTTGCTGTATTTTCCTTTTTTGCCCCTCTTTTCTTTGTCTTCTTTCCTTTTTTTTTTTCTTTTCCCCCCAGCGGGAAGTAGAATTGTAAAATCATACAATTTCGCCTTATAATTTACAAAACTGATTTTAGTTTCCTCCGACCAGCCCTTTTTTCCCTATTAGTGAATTATAATTATAGGCAAAATCTTAGTTTATTATTGTTCAAATGTTGATATCTATACCGAAAACCTTCAAATCCAAAACTCTATTGGAATGAATTTCTTTTATAGTGCGCGCTTACTTTGGGGACAATTGAAATTTTATGCCAAATGGATTCGAAAGAGGAATTTTCGATGATCAAGTTAGAGATGAAAATCCTAAGAGTTAACCATCGACTATAAAAATGTTACGATTATAATAATGAGATAAAAAAAGGTGTTTTATGGTGGGATCTAGTAGAGCTCGCCCCCTGGCTTTGGAATGATGGTTGCGTAACTCATACTGAAAATCTTGCATCGATTGGACTTGATACTGGCCAAAACAAGATCACATGCCAAGTGTTATACTAAAGAGCAAAAAGGAGTTGGCTTTCAGGCGTGCAAGATCTCTCTCAATTCCTCGTGTTGGACTCAACAACTGTCTCTCTCGGTTCATCATGACATGATACAGTGAGTGCGCATGAAATTGAAAAGACATGTTTGTAAGCGCCATTCAACACGACTGGCTTAACGCTCAAGCTTGTGCTCCTCCTCACGTCTCCCGTCCCACGTACACTTTTTCGGATCCTGCACTCGAACTCTTTAGGGGTGTCAATAGGTCAGATCGGATTTTCGTCATACCTAACCTGACTCGTCTCAAAACACTAAAAGAATGTGCTTGACCCGACCCAAGTCAAAACACTATAGAAACTAACTCAAAGTGTGACATTTCGAATTTTTGATCCTTTTCAGAATTTCTTAATAGAATGGATATATTTTGTTATTGCGTTTTAGTTGAATCTCAGTTGAGATTGACCACATCGGAATGGCCAATCAAAAAAGGAAAGGCTATTTAGGACTTAAAGTGCGTGGACCTAATACGTCGACACACGTATCTTTTAACAGCCGCCCGTTGGCCTGAGTATTCACTAAAGTAGCAAATTAATGAATTTGACAACAAAATAAAACTTTGAATTTGGACAATCGAAGCTTCACGGATATCACAATGGTGTTTTAGGATTCAACTCTAATTTATTGAATTCTAAAATCGTAGTTTATTTCGAAACGCCGCGAACAAAGGCGAAAGCGGAAGATGACCATTTTTCCCTGGTTCGCTCTAGGCTCTCTAGCTAGTAGAATGTGATTGTTTTAAGAATTTAAGGCTTAGCCAGTGTTAGTTGGTCCTTTGTGTCATTCAGGTGCTGAAGGCACATTTTTCCAAAAAAAATTCTAAATCGGTGGAACCGTCGCCGATTATTTTCTTTTTACCTCAATTTATCTAATTATCTAATTATGCCTTCAATTTTATTAAATCCATCATTATCCACAAAAGGGACACTTGGCAACTCCCTACCTATTCCATGTGTCATTAGCTTGTGACATCTCTCCACCAACCAAGCCATTTGCTTTACTTTCATTGGACCACCTCTTAGTTTTCTAGAAACTCATTAAATGCCTTTGAATTATTGTAATGAAAACATTCTCTCTCTTTTTTCTTCTTCACTCTCAGCTGAACATATCTCACGGTCCTCTCTCTCTCTTTTTCACTCTCGATGGACTCTCTCTCGCTCTAGAATTTGACCGCTAGATTCAACTGGCTGTCGACGAAAATCCGACCGTTGGATTTTGTGATTTTCGGTATGTCGTAGTTTAACATCTTCTGAATCTAACGAAACTTGAATCGCTTCGATCTGAAATCATTTGACCTTTCAAATATTCATTTTGCTATCAATTGACGAGTCAGTCTTTTGATACCCGAATTCTATTTATGACTCATCTTGATATATTTTGACTCCAGCAACCTTCACGACCATTTCTAGGTTCAAATGATGATTTTACCATGTTTTGAACTTGATCCAACTCCTCCAAGTTCTGGTTTTCTTTAGATCATCGTGAACCGACGCGATCTCTAAATCCGATTGTTGCTGGATTGTGGGACTTCGTGGTCTGCCCGAGCTTATCTTTGGTGAGCTTCACTTCTATTCTTAGCCTAGAGAGTTGGCAAATGTTAGAATGATACTCTAGGTTGAATTTTCTAGAGTTTTTAGCTTGTGGATGCTTAGGTTTGTTACTGAAATTTTCTGTCAAGATATGTATGAGCTGATTGTGATTAGAATAAGTAGATATAACTTGTGTTCAAGTCGCCTTTTTATGCCGAAATGTTGTCGGAATGTTGCTATAAGGTTGAGAGAGATTATCGTAGAAAATTAGTTACGGTTCAAAAGGGCAAATATACTAAGAATTTGGTTTATGACTAAGTTAGGGCCGCTTATTTTGAAGAATATGGTTTGGCTTGCTTGAACGTGACTAAATGCAAGAATGGTATAGTTTCGTGCATGCTTGTTATGAAATTTAAACATTAGATCATTGGTGCATATTGTACAGCATATGGCATGAGCTTGGCTCAAGTCCTACATTTGAGGAAGGAAGACTGCAATGAGTCGCAGAAAGCGAAGAGATAAGGAGTTTTGACTTGCTACATGATCGCTTGTATATGGCGTCCGATTGTACGAGGCACGGGGTAGTTGGAGTGATAAGGGTGTCCGCGGGCTGCAATTCACTCATCGGGAAGCGTCAGAGATGCGGGCCCGGACTTAAGGGTCAGGTGACTTTCCATGGATATTGGAACTAGTTACATCTCCGTGGAAGTCGGAGCGAATTGAATGTGAACCGTCTGAGCATTTTCATTGTTATCGATGGCATTCGTATTATTCTTCTTATACATCATTGTTGATGGTATTTAAGAGAAATGCATGCATGACTTTTCTGCTAGTTCTTAGATTGGAAATATATCGTATGTCCACTGCCTGAACTGCATGTTCATAGAGCCAATCTCATATTTGCATCTTTCTGTGCTAAGTCTAGAAGTGTGCTTGCTGAGTTTCGACTCATCCTTTTGTTGGCTGATAGTCTTCCAGATCCGAGGTCTTGAGATGAGTCCCATTTTGTTCAGTTGGGATACCTGTTGAAATAGAGACCGACGAGACCATTTATCCTACGGTAGATTTTATATCGTATAAGAAGGTTAGTAGTACAGTATGGATAGATGAGGGAGGTAAGTACCTGATGCCGCACCGCTACGAGGCATGGATGTCTCAAATAGAGTTAGTTTATAGAGGTCCGATTTGAGGTTTTGATTTGCCTGCATCTATCTCAGATTGGGAGAGATCGATTTACCCTTGACTTTCGGAGGTGGGATCGTAGACCTCGAGCCGATGGACACATTGGATTCAGATGGGACGTGATTATGGAGATAGATGGCGAGGATGACGTGTTTGAGTTGGATCCGATGGCCAGTGATAGTGATTCCGAGTTTGATCCCCCAACGCCAGTTGAGTCAGACCCTGAGGAGTTGCTGTCCTCGGAGCAGACCAGAGTTGAGTCATAGTAGACTTAGCGTCTTATTTATCATTTTGAGAGTAGGAGGCCTTGAGTTATCTTTTGAAGGTTATATAAAGATGTTGTTATTAATATAATGTAAATGTTATCCCTTTATCTCTCTTCCTCACATGAATGAATGTTTGGGGTTGTTGTTTCGCGCTTTCGTTCTATGTTTTCGCTAATTGTCATTTGGCCGCGACAAGTCTTGGGCAGTTGCTTGGTTTGGTCATTCGGACGAGTTGCTCAATTGGGCCTGTTGCGCGACCGTCGGGTTTGGGGTGTGACACAAAGAGGTCGGGTTGGGTTGGTAAGGGTCGAGCTTCAGGTTTCTTTTTTTTTTTTAACTATTGCAAAATCTCATTTACACACAAATTAGTCTAATGTGTGTGTAAAATGAGATTTTGCAAATAGTTTAAAAAAAAAAAAGAAACCTGAAGCTCGACCCTTACCAACCCAACCCGACCTCTTTGTGTCACACCCCAAACCCGACGGTCGCAAACAGGCCCAATTGAGCAACTCGTCCGAATGACCAACCAAGCAACTGCCCAAGACTTGTCGCGGCCAAATGACAATTAGCGAAAACATAGAACGAAAGCGCGAAACAACAACCCCAAACATTCATTCATGCAAGGAAGAGAGATAAAGGGATAACATTACATTATATTAATAACAACATCTTTATATAACCTTCAAAAGATAACTCAAGGCCTCCTACTCTCAAAATGATAAATAAGACGCTAAGTCTACTATGACTCAACTCTGGTCTGCTCCGAGGACAGCAACTCCTCAGGGTCTGACTCAACTGGCGTTGGGGGATCAAACTCGGAATCACTATCACTGGCCATCGGATCCAACTCAAACACGTCATCCTCGCCATCTATCTCCATAATCACGTCCCCATCTGAATCCAATGTGTCCATCGGCTCGAGGTCTACGATCCCACCTCCGAAAGTCAAGGGGTAAATCGATCTCTCCCAATCTGAGATAGATGCAGGCAAATCAAAACCTCAAATCGGACCTCTATAAACTAACTATTTGAGACATCCATGCCTCGTAGCGGTGCGGCATCAGGTACTTACCTCCCTCATCTATCCATACTGTACTACTAACCTTCTTATACGATATAAAATCTACCGTAGGATAAATGGTCTCGTCGGTCTCTATTTCAACAGGTATCCCAAACTGAACAAAATGGGACTCATCTCAAGACTCGGATCTGGAAGACTATCAGCCAACAAAAGGATGAGTCGAAACTCAGCAAGCACACTTCTAGACTTAGCACAGAAAGATGCAAATACGAGATTGGCTCTATGAACATGCAGTTCAGGCAGTGGACATACGATATATTTCCAATCTAAGAACTAGCAGAAAAGTCATGCATGCATTTCTCTTAAATACCATCAACAATGATGTATAAGAAGAATAATACGAATGCCATCGATAACAAATGAAAAATGCTCAGACGGTTCACATTCAATTCGCTCCGACTTCCACGGAGATGTAACTAGTTCCAATATCCATGGAAAGTCACCTGACCCTTAAGTCCGGGCCCGCATCTCTGACGCTTCCCGATGAGTGAATTGTAGCCCGCGGACACCCTTATCACTCCAACTACCCCGTGCCTCGTACAATCGGACGCCATATACAAGCGATCATGTAGCAAGTCAAAACTCCTTATCTCTTCGCTTTCTGCGACTCATTGCAACCTTCCTTCCTCAAATGTAGGACTTGAGCCAAGCTCATGCCATATGCTGTACAATATGCACCAATGATCTAATGTTTAAATTTCATAACAAGCATGCACGAAACTATACCATTCTTGCATTTAGTCACGTTCAAGCAAGCCAAACCATATTCTTCAAAATAAGCGGCCCTAACTTAGTCATAAACCAAAATTCTTAGTATATTTGCCCTTTTGAACCGTAACTAATTTTCTACGATAATCTCTCTCAACCTTATAGCAACATTCCGACAACATTTCGGCATAAAAAGGCGACTTGAACACAAGTTATGTCTACTTATTCTAATCACAATCAGCTCATACATATCTTGACAGAAAATTTCAGTAACAAACCTAAGCATCCACAAGCTAAAAACTCTAGAAAATTCAACCTAGAGTATCATTCTAACATTTGCCAACTCTCTAGGCTAAGAATAGAAGTGAAGCTCACCAAAAGATAAGCTCGGGCAGACCACGAAGTCCCACAATCCAGCAACAATCGGATTTAGAGATCGGCGTCGGTTCACGATGATCTAAAGAAAACCAGAACTTGGAGGAGTTGGATCAAGTTCAAAACATGGTAAAAATCATCATTTGAACCTAGAAATGGTCGTGAAGGTTGCTGGAGTCAAAATATATCAAGATGAGTCATAAATAGAATTCGGGTATCAAAAGACTGACTCGTCAATTGATAGCAAAATGAATATTTGAAAGGTCAAATGATTTCAGATCGAAGCGATTCAAGTTTCGTTAGATTCAGAAGATGTTAAACTACGACATACCGAAAATCACAAAATCCAACGGTCGGATTTTCGTCGACAGCCAGTTGAATCTAGCGGTCAAATTCTAGAGCTGAGAGAGAGTCCATCGAGAGTGAAAAAGAGAGAGAGAGGACCGTGAGATATGTTCAGCTGAGAGTGAAGAAGAAAAAAAGAGAGAGAATGTTTTCATTACAATAATTCAAAGGCATTTAATGAGTTTCTAGAAAACTAAGAGGTGGTCCAATGAAAGTAAAGCATATGGCTTGGTTGGTGGAGAGATGTCACAAGCTAATGACACATGGAATAGGTAGGGAGTTGCCAAGTGTCCCTTTTGTGGATAATGATGGATTTAATAAAATTGAAGGCATAATTAGATAATTAGATAAATTGAGTAAAAAGAAAATAATCGGCGACGGTTCACCGATTTAGAATTTTTTTTGGAAAAATGTGCCTTCAGCACCTGAATGACACAAAGGACCAACTAACACTGGCTAAGCCTTAAATCTTAAAACAATCACATTCTACTAGCTAGAGAGCCTAGAGCGAACAAGGGAAAAAATGGTCATCTTCGCTTTCGCCTTTGTTCGCGGCGTTTCGAAATAAAACTACGATTTTAGAATTCAATAAAATTAGAGTTGAATCCTAAAACACCATTGTGATATCCGTGAAGCTTCGATTGTCCAAATTCAAAAGTTTTATTTTGTTGTCAAATTCATTAATTTGCTACTTTAGTGAATACTCAGGCCAACGGGCGGCTGTTAAAAGATACGTGTGTCGACGTATTAGGTCCACGCACTTTAAGTCCTAAATAGCCTTTCCTTTTTTGATTGACCATTCCGATGTGGTCAATCTCAACTGAGATTCAACTAAAACGCAATAACAAAATATATCCATTCTATTAAGAAATTCTGAAAAAGGATCAAAAATTCGAAATGTCACACTTTGAGTTAGTTTCTATAGTGTTTTGACTTGGGTCGGGTCAAGCACATTCTTTTAGTGTTTTGAGACGAGTCAGGTTAGGTATGACGAAAATCCGACCTGACCTATTGACACCCCTAAAGAGTTCGAGTGCAGGATCCGAAAAAGTGTACGTGGGACGGGAGACGTGAGGAGGAGCACAAGCTTGAGCGTTAAGCCAGTCGTGTTGAATGGCGCTTACAAACATATCTTTTCAATTTCATGCGCACTCACTGTATCATGTCATGATGAACCGAGAGAGAGAGTTGTTGAGTCCAACACGAGGAATTGAGAGAGATCTTGCACGCCTGAAAGCCAACTCCTTTTTGCTCTTTAGTATAACACTTGGCATGTGATCTTGTTTTGGCCAGTATCAAGTCCAATCGATGCAAGATTTTCAGTATGAGTTACGCAACCATCATTCCAAAGCCAGGGGGCGAGCTCTACTAGATCCCACCATAAAAACACCTTTTTTTATCTCATTATTATAATCGTAACATTTTTATAGTCGATGGTTAACTCTTAGGATTTTCATTTCCAACTTGATCATCAAAAATTCCTCTTTGAATCCATTGGCATAAAATTTCAATTGTCCCCAAAGTAAGCGCGCACTATAAAAGAAATTCATTCCAATCGAATTTTGGATTGAAGGTTTCGGTATAGATATCAACATTTGAAACAATAATAAACTAAGATTTTGCCTATAATTATAATTCACTAATAGGGAAAAAAGGGCTGGTCGGAGGAAACTAAAATCAGTTTTGTAAATTATAAGGCGAAATTGTATGATTTTACAAATTCTACTTCCCGCTGGGGGGAAAAGAAAAAAAAAAAGGAAAGAAGACAAAAGAAAAGAGGGGCAAAAAAGGAAAATACAGCAAGCAAGTAGGTACACGCGCGACAGAAAAGCAGTGTGGTCAAGCCAGGGGCGACCAACTGCCAGAGTGGAAGAGTGGGAGAAAGGAGAAACGCCCGCAAAGCAAGCATACCTCAGAAACTCTTCTTCTTCTTCTTCTTCTTCTTCATCACATCCTCCTCAGCTCAGCCAGCCTAGCCTTCGTTTATTAACCTCTTCTGTTGTCTTGTTCTCTCAGTCTCAGCCTCTTCACTCTGTCTTGTCGTTCTCCGTGGTTGCTTTTCTCCAATTCCTGTTCTCATGACGCATTCTCTTCCTCTCACCTTGTAAAACGCCCCCCCCCTGGCTCTGAAATCACCCCCTCCTTTCTCTTTCCTTCCCAGACCAGAAGTCTCTGAAACCCACGACCCGGAAAAGAAGAAAGGCAGAAAGGACACGACGACGATCCTTTTCTTGGTGCGCATTGTTGGTTGTACGTTGTCTGCATTTTTTCAAGATTCTGTTTTGGGCGTCCCCTTCACTTCTTGCTCCTTACATCATCTTGCAGCTACCTCTGCCAAGTCCACCGCTTAAAAATGTTTCTTTTTCTGTTTCTGGTTCAGTTGAACAAGAGGAGAGGAGGACGATTCTTCCAAAAATGGTCTCCAAAATCGAGATTGTTGGAGTCTAGAGAGTGCTTTGCGTTGTTAGGACCGCCATGCCTTCAGCTTCCGACATGAAATTAGGTGAGCGAACATTATTCCGCTTCTTCTCTGTCCTCCATTATCTTATATCCACTTCCAACGACTGAGGTTAGTCAGTAGCGCCTCACCATTTAATCACCACACTAATTAATGCGCGTTTTATATTTCTTTTATCAGTGACGACAATGCGGATTCCATATTTACCTTCCCATTAAAATAACTTGTAGTAGGTAGCCAAAAGGAGAAGAAAAATGCAGGGCTATATTTGAATGTTGACAGATTCTGCATCACACATTCTTCGCCGGTTTATTTGCTTCACTGGATCATGGAGCTCTCTATTCTTCTTGATCTCTTCTTTTACAATAAAATCATGACATGAATGCATTTTGGCAAATGAAAAACTACGAACTTGGGATATATGGCTTTATTTAAGTTTATGTAAATTATTTTAGTCTGTGTAAGTTCAGATCTAGCTTGCGCTTACTGAAGCTAGGATTTCTTTCTCTCTACTGTTTCATCGACAGCTGAAGAAAGCGGTCTTTCTCATCTGGGAAGATCCTGAGACCTTGTTGACCGTATAAATGTACATCAATCTATCAGTTTCTCTTGAAATATGAAGAAAAGTAAAATAGAGTGTCGCAATACTGTCTAGGACCTTATAGACATCACCACTAAAGATCTTGCCTCAATTATCAGAAAAAAACAAGTTAGCTTGAGCACAAGGTTTGAAGAATCTCTTGTCTCTTCTCTTTTCTTCTATCCCCCCCTTCAGCTCTCTCCCTTTCCAATTGCCATTTTTGGGGGAAGAGGAAGTGGGAACCAATTTTGAAGTTTCTTAGAATGGAGTTGGACATGGGACTCACTATTTTCGTTTAAAAATGCCATACCCAGAAGTTCTCGAAATTTACAATTCATTGATATCCAGGTTTCCCCCAAAATCGTTTGGCCTCATCCCCAGCAAGAAGCTTGGATGGAAGTTTCAGGAAGTCAAACTCGGTAAATTAACCATGGCTTTTTTTTTTTTCTTCTGTAATTATGTGTTTCCTTTTACATATGACATTGAGCTGGTGCTAGCATGCTACTCCATGCAATTGTTGTTTTAGCTCTAGAACTTGTTATCACGCACTTGATAAGCAATGCCCCATAGCTTCAACATTGGTATGCTCGTCCAATTTTCAGAAGATTTTATGGTGCATGAAATCACTTAACATGAAATGAAGGCAAGACTTCCTTGGACGCCATATCCCAAGAGAATAAGGAACATGGGAGAAAGGAAATAAAGAAGACAAGGAAGTTCCTTTTACTTTCTATATAGTCCTAGACTCTGCAGATACTTTTTCTTCCATGAGCGTCCATAGAATCATCTTTATGTCCTTATGGATGTCAACATTATGTCCTGGAATGGTGCTTTACCAGATGTCATCTTGCCTGGTATCACAATCAAAATTGGAGAGAATCTGCTATTTGGTAGTTCTAGTTAGAGCTCAAAGTTCAAAAGATGAATGAATTGCCTTTGTTCATCTAAATATGCATCATAAATTTCTCAACATGAAGATTCAATCAAGTGAGGCAATTAACTTACTCACCTCAGTTTGGGGAAATTCAGTGTCGATTAATTTACTCGAGTAAATAACCCTGGTAGCTTAAACTCTTTCATCATGGCTTTCTTCTTCTTGCAGAAGAATATAAAGTAGGACATTCACCCACATAAAACCTGCTTCAATGTCCTCTTAATAATGTCATTGAAGCTGTCATGTTCATTTTGCAAGTTGGAAGCAATTCTTCACATGCCTATCGAGATACTAAGCTCATATGCCAGAGATCCTGTACTATATTCAAATAAATGTGTTACATGTTTGGTAAGAGAAAGCCATGAAAAGGCCATGTTAGAGTCAATGCAATAGGAGAGGACATAGCAGAATGATGATGGATGTAAAGGTTAACTTATCAAACATTGTGGCATATCAATCTCAATTGCATGAGGGTAGTTCTTACCATAGCTGCAGGTGAAAATAGCGGTGCACCAGTAATATCCATGTTCACTGAGCTCTTATAGAAAGTCCTAGATATTCTATGATTAACATCTGGTTTGTGTGAGATTCCAGTCAGCACGTCCATGTGCTGGATTATCTGCATCGCACAATCTGTCCTATGTATCTTTAACAAAAATTCTCATCCAAAAGGCTTGTTCATGAGTTACAGAAAAGAAGAAGAAAATCTGCTCTTCTGGATAACCTTTTATGCATGATGCAGATTTCTCTGCTCACAGCGTATCTGGGGTTTCAGCTTCAAGTAAATCCTTGCTTATGTCCAGAAAACTATTCAAGGGCCTAAAGGATTACAAGAAAGAACTCATGGACCTGGAATTATTTGTCCAGTGTTTGGAGGATTGGGTTTCGGAGAATTCCTTCTCAGATGGGTTGGACGCAATGAATATGGAGCAGTCTTTCCCAACTCCCTTTGAGATTGATGAACTGCAAAAGCTGGATTTGGCTTTGGAGGGGGTACTGTTACAGCAGCTTTGGCGCTTGCCGCGTTCACCTTATGCTCCAAACTATACAAAGGAGGACGAGTATCTTGCATTAGAGGACTTCCTGCATGCTATTGTGAAAGGTTTATGGCGTACATTTTGGCATAAAAGCCTCCCGTTGCCGTGCTTTGTATCATGTCCCTTTTCTCCTGGATCTAAGTTCTACACATTAGAAAAGGCAATATCAAGAGGAAAGCTCAAAGAACTCTGCGGTTTAGCTTTGATATCAAGAAGCGAGAGAAATTTACAGGTGCACTGGGATCAAGTCATGGTATTTGTTTGTATAAGCTGGATATATTAGCAGGTAATGAGTTGAGATTATCTTCAAGAACTATCTGTGAAGCCCTTTTATGGATTTCACATTCTTGTCTCTAGGAGCTTGGGCAAATCTAATACTGTGAATGGCGATTCTGTTTTTGTCCTTGTTCTTGATTCAAATTATGGAGGAGTGGTGACGCTTGGAGGTGACCTTGGCAAACTTGAGTCAACTCCGTCTGATCCATATCACGCTGCAGCCGAGTGGATCAAGAATCATTCCGAAATTTGTGTGTCCCCTGTTGATAAGATATGGAATAAGCTAGGGAATCCAAATTGGGGAGACTTGGGAACTCTGCAAATAATCATGGCCATTTTCTACTCCTTTGTCCAGTCAAATGGACCGCCAAGAAAATCAATGGATTACTTGGCCTCTGGTCATCACCTTCGTGTTCACAAGCGAAGGATGGAGTGTGGTGCCCTGAGAATGACAGAGCTTTGGTACCTTTCCAGCCAGCTAGTAAGCAAGGAGAGATTGCCGAAGTTGAGGAGCAAGATGTTCAGTCTTCGAGAAGGCATGCGTTGCGTCTCGAAATAAAGCGAGGCGAGATGTTGCTCCTAGATGATCAGCAACAGGGGCCTAGAAGTTTCCAAATACAGGAATCTCTTGTTGGTGGCAATCAATTTCTGTATAATGCTGTTTCCGTCGATCATCCAACAGAGTTACTGAGCTTACATGTAGGCGCTCATCCATCCAGACTAGAGCCATCTTGGGAGGATATGAGTTTGTGGTATCAAGTACAGAGGCAGACAAAGGTATTGAACACTTTAAAGCAGCAGGGAGTGTCGAGCAAATACTTGCCAGAAATAATTGCATCTGGTCGTATTCTGCATTCAGGTCCATGCGTGAAGCAGAGTCCAGGGGCCGATGTGACCACCCTTGGTGCGGAACGCCTATACTTGTGACCCGTCCAGTTGGGGAGCCACTTTCTTCCATAGTTGCTTGGAATGGTCCGTTTGCTGCCAAAGAGGCAGTTCGGTGTTGCCGAGATTGCCTCGCCGCTCTGAGAAGTGCAGCTATGGCCAACATTCAGCATGGTGACATCTCTTCAGAGAATGTTATCCGGGTCACTGATGCCCACGGCTTGGGAGTGAAGTTGAATATTCTCACATCATGGGGACGTGCTGTTCTGGAAGATAGGGATAGCCCCGGAATAAATTTGCAATTTTCATCATCTTATGCTCTGCAGCATGGAAAGCTCTGTCCATCATCCGATGCCGAGAGCCTTGTTTACCTGCTCTTTTTCATATGTGGAGGAACCATGGACCCACAGGATTCTATCGAATCGGCACTACAGTGGAGGGAAAGAAGCTGGGCAAGACGTTCAATCCAGACGCACCTCGGCGAGGTTTCAGCTCTTCTCAAGGCATTTGCAGATTACGTGGATGGCCTTTGCGGAACACCATACCCTGTCGACTATGATATATGGCTCAAAAGGTTGAGCGCTGCTGTTGATGGCTCGACAGATAGAGGTAAAACAATTGAAGAGGCAATAACATAAGGACTCACAATTACGACTGAGTATTTTCAGAACTCTTGACGTGCGTGCATTCTTTATTTGCTTTCAGTATTCTGGAAAAGGTTATAGTTGGTCTCTGCTGTGTGATACCTTGTTGTACTCGTCCAGATGTAAATGGCAAATGCATCCCGACTGCAAGAGTTCAACCAGTAGATTTAGTGCTTGATGGAAAGGAAAGGATCTTGCTAATCGTTGAGTAGCGTCTTACATTTCTGACCCTTTAAAG
This sequence comes from Psidium friedrichsthalianum, assembly GCA_019149425.1. Classification (NCBI taxonomy): domain Eukaryota; kingdom Viridiplantae; phylum Streptophyta; class Magnoliopsida; order Myrtales; family Myrtaceae; genus Psidium; species Psidium friedrichsthalianum. The sequence continues at coordinate 24,817 of JAGVVM010016575.1, forward strand.
TCAAGTCCCAATTAGGCACAGAAGTAACTAGCTTGCAGTCTATGAGAAAACACCTATCCTTTGTTGAAACCCTCCGGCTGTGATGGCCGGGCTGAGGAATGCTTGACCGCATCAACGGCATTCGTTCGCGATCATACACATGTGTTAAGTGGGTGATATGTAAGCACTGAAACTCCTAGACATGATCATTGTAAGCAATGAAACAGAACAAACCCAGTATGACCATGTTTGGTATAGCGGCGGAGGGCAGATCGCCTTTTGACAGACGGAAATCTTGAATTTTTTGGATGGGAAACATCCTTTCCTTACTGTCGTCCATTTTCTGATCAGTCCCTATTGCACTACTCCTACCTCAGGGATTTGGTTACTGTCTGTCACTAACGAGAGAGACAATTCTTGGGTCACTTCCTTGAACATGCCGTTGAAACTTTAGATAGCTCAAGTTTGAAGCTGAACCATACTGATTAATCAAGCTACCTTGTTTTAATGGCTAAGTCAAGCTTTCATTCACAAGACAAATGTTCTCGAAATACAATTTTGTTGTTCTCATTTTTCTTTTTACAATTCTTTTGTAAATGCAAAGTTGGTTTTTTAAAACTTACAGTCTGAAGAGAACCACTTTTTTTCCCCAATGGAACTGAGCATAATGACAATGCTTGAAAGAGAGAGACACTATAAACATCAACCGTTTAAACGAAATGCTTATCATATATTTGTATTTCTTGCTCAAGCTTTGCCCATGATCTTATAGTGATGTTGGAGAGCGGGTAGTATTTTGATTTTCATCGCGTTTGCACGAAAACAAGAGAAATGAAAATAAACAGGCTGAAGGAGCGTCCCTGATAAAGCAGTAGCGGCTGCACTTCCCAATCAACACTGGACACATTGTTCAAATGAGCCTTTGTCAAAGATTATAGATGCGTTTGATTGTTACCCAAGAAACTGACATGATCTGTAGCTGTTCTGAAGCTGTAGAAAAAGTCCAGTCTGAACGAGATATAAGTCACGAAATGGAAGTGCAGAGAGAGGAGAGAGAGAGAGTGGAAAAACAGAAGCGTGAAACGCATTGCACCCCGGATCAGGAAATTTACACAAAGTGAAGGAAGAAAGAGAGCACAGTGAATGGTCAAAACACATCAAGTCATAGAAAGCAGAGAAAATAACGAGCCCAGAATCTCCAAATAAGTTTATTTGGCCTCTCGGTCACACGCTACAACGAAGCACACACCAACCTAAGCTAGTCAACACGTTCTTATATCTGTTGCCATGCGCCTGCCTGCACATTGGCCTTTCAGCAGAGCTTTGTGCAGGAACAGCAGCGGCTTCGCCGGAAGCCACCGGCAGCGCGCCGCCGGATAAGCCCCTCGTTGCGGCCAGACGAGGGCGCTGCAGGTGTGCCTGCCGGACGCCAAGACCGGGAAGCCATGGACTCTGGGACTGGGCACATCCTCCCCTCACGCGCCCTCCTGCACGTCTTCGTGAACACACACACAGAGCACGCCTAGGGTCATATAAATGTAACATTAGGAAGCAAAAGTAAAGACGTAGGGGTGACAGAGGGGGGTCTTACGGGCGGCCGAGGAGGAGGAAGGAGCATCAGGAAAAGCCCCCAGGCAGCCCTATTCTCATTGCTTGTCTCCATTCCTCTTCAACTTCGTCTGCAAAATCCTGGGAATGGAAGAGCGTTTGAGGGTGCTCAGTGGGGTGAAAAATATGCAAAACGAAGGGCACCAAGTTTTTGATTTTCGTAGTGAGTGAGCAGGATCTGTCCGATACATTCACATGCCCAAGTGCAGAGCGAGCGCGCAGGCATGCTTCGCAGCCCCTTGGATCGTGAAGTACAGGAAGGTATCTCTTCCCCCACGTTGACTACGGTGACAAAGCCATATTGATTTCCTTCACAGCTAACGGAGCCACCGAACCACGCGGGCATTCGTTCCAACTCTACCCGATATTCAATCTGGACACTACGCGTTGCAAAAAATTTTTTTTTCCGTAAGCTTTGCGAATTTCCCACCACGCCTCCTGCTACTCTCACCTCACAAACGTCCCCACGCCTACCCGTACCGTAGGAGCCCCCATTGGACAAATTTTCTGCGTGATATTCACTCCCACGGCAGAACGGGGGGTGGGATCCTGTGAGTCCAATGGTTGGACAGAGATTAGAGGACGGGTGATGAAGTAATTAAAAGACAACTTGTACGCTTCAGCTTCACCCCTTCAAGCTTTTGAAAACACAACCAATTTACATCCATATATCGAATCGAGCCCAACACGATTGAATGGCCGATTTGAAAAGTATAATTCCATGTGTTAATGCAAGTCAAATTCGTAACCAAGAAAATAATATAGTACGTACGTAAGCATTGAAGTCAGGATCCTATTCCTGATTAAAGAACAAGAGGCGGGATACGATCCCATTCATCAAACTTTGAGTAACTATCTATCTTTTACATATGGGACAGAAATGAACTCTTTTTCAATGAGAAAGAGAAAAAATGGGAGAAGTGCAAAAATTGTTTGAAAAGAAAAAAAGAAAAAATCTGGACATGTGATGCAACGGTGGTGGACCTCCCCACTGTGAATCTTACGGATGCGATGCCACTACTCCCTCTTCCTGCTCTATATTATATAATGAAAATGCTCCTTTGGTTGAAGGAGATGCACCATGTTAGATTCGATTGCACTTAGTTCCCAGACCTTTCAGT